>JAUMHM010000072.1:9312465-9336561 GCA_032362435.1 Melikaiella ostensackeni | reverse complement strand
AAATGTATACTAATAAAGAAATCGACTTGAAAATTGATATACAAGCTAGTGAGATATAGTACTATAGAATACAAGCTTAAAATTAGACCTGCTGGCGCCATCTCTAGGTCAGGCCGGAAACTTTTCACCCCACCCTCGTATATGACGTGGAAAACGTATTATACGTCGCAAACTCCCGAGTGACGCGTAACTGACCAACCCTGGGGAGGGGGGGGGATTAACAGGTTATGTGACGATTTGAGATGAAGGGGGAGAGGTAAACGCAAAATGTAACACCACACATGGAAAATATAAATTTGAATAACAATTTTATGAAATACTTGAAAAATGAAAATTAATTTTTTCAAGTGAAAATTTAACTATTCCATTCTTGGTTCAAAATTGATCGTTTTTAGATGAAAATTCAAGTATTCGGTTGAAAATTGATGTATTTTGTTGAAAATTCGTCTTTTTTGGTAGAAAATTAATCTTCTTGATTAAAAATACAACTTCCTGGTAAAAAGCTACGCTATTTTGTTAAAAATTCATTTTATTAGTTGAAGATCCATCTCTTTGGCTGAAAATTCAACTATATTGTGGAAAATTCGTTTTTTTTTGTTGTTTGAAAATCCATTTTTAAACTGAAAATTCAACTATTCCAGTTCTGCTTGAAAATTTATTGTATTTAGATGAAAATATAAGTGTTTGGTTGAATTTTTATGTATTTTGCTGAAAATTCGTCTTTTTTAGATAGAAAGTTAATCTTCTTGATTGAAAATTCAGCTATTTTGTTGAAAATTCGTTTTTTTTTCCTTTGAAAATCGATTTTATAAACTATAAATTTCACTATTCCATGTTTAATTGAAAATTTAACATATTTGTAGAAAATTTGTCTTTTTTTCTCGAAAATTCTATTATTTTGCAACAATATTCAACTACTTGGTTGAAAATTAATATTTTCGGGTATAAAATTAAATTGTTTTCCAGAGAATTCGCCTTTTGGCTTGAAAATTCAATAATATTTTTGATAATTTTTTTCTCTCCTGAATGAAAAATCTTTCTTAGTTGAAAATTCATCTCTTTTGGCAGAAATTTTATCTTTTGTGGTTAAAAATGCAACTGTTTTGTTAAAAATTAATCTGTTTTGGCTGAGGATTCAACTACTTTGTTGAAACATCATCTTTTTTGGCGAAATTCAACTGTTTTTGATTAAAAATTCGTTTTTTTTTTAAATTATGTTTTTTAACTTGTAATTTAACTATTCTATTTTTGGTTGAAAATTGATTACTTTTAGATGAAAATTCAACTATTTGGTTGAAAATTGATGTATTTTGTTGAAAATTCATATTTTAAAGTAGAAAATTTAACTGTTTTGTAGAAAATGTGTCTTTTTTTTGTTTATAATTCTATTATTTTGGCAGAAAATTCAACTAAATGGTTGGAAATTAACTTTTCGGTTGAAAATTCAACTGTTTTTTAGAGAATTCGCCTCTTTGGCTTAAAAATTCAACAGTTTGGTTGACACTTTTTTTTCTCTTGAATGAAGAATCTTTCTTGGTTGAAAATTCATCTCTTTTGGTAGAAATTTTATCTTTTTTGGTTAAAAGTACAACTGTATGGTTAAAAATTGATCTGTTTTGATTGAGGATTCAATTACTTTATTAAAAATTCGTCTTTTTTGGTTGAAATCAACGGTTTTTAATTCAAAATTAGAATCTTTTTTGGTTGAAGTATCAACTATTGCATTTTTTGTTGAGGATTCATCTTTTTTTCTTGTTAAATTCGACTGCTTTTGATTGAAATATATAATCTTTATTGGTTGAAATATCAACTATTATATTTTTCCTTGAGAAGTAATCTTTTTTTTGAAAATTCAACTATTTCGTTGAAAACTTGTTATTTTGTTGAAAATTAATTTTTTAACTGAAAACTTGATTATTCCATCTTTGGTTGGAAATTTATCATTTTTAAACGGAAATTTACTATTTGGTTGAAAATTTATGTATTATGTTGAAAAATTCATATTTCCGGGTTGAAAATTCAACTGTTTTCTGAAGGATTCGCCTCTTTGGTCTGAAAATTCTAGAGTTTTCCGAAGAATTCGCCTCTTTGGTTTGAAGATTCAACAATTTGGTTGGCCTTTTTTTCTTTCTCGAATGAAAAATTTTTCTTGGTTAAAAATTCATTTCTTTTGGTAGAAAGTTTATCTTTGTTGGTTAAAAGTGCAACTGTTTGGTACCAAATTAATCTGTTTTGGTTGAGGATTCAACTACTCTTGTTCAAAAATATCAACTATTATATTTTTTGTTAAGAATTAAACTTTTTTTATTGAAAATTCAACTACTTGATTGAAAGCTGAACTTCTTTGTAGAAAATTCATTTTTTTTGTTGAAGATTTATCATTTTAGTTGAAATTACAACTATTCTGTTAGAAAGTAATAATTTTTTATTGAAAATTTGAAGGTTTTTTTTAACATTCGTCTTTTTGGATAGAAAATACATTCTTTTGGATTGAAGATCCAACTGTCCTCTAAAAAATTCGTCTTCTTTGCTTGAAAATTCAGCTATTTGGTTCAAAATTCAACGGTGTTTGGTTGAAGTTTAATCTTTTTTGTTTAAGAATTCGACCAATTTGTTGAACTTCATCGTTGCGGGCTTGAAAGTTCAACTATTTGGTTGTAAACTCAACTGTTTGGTTGATAATTAATTTTTTTGTTGAATTCAATTCGTCTTTTTGGAAAGAAATTCATCCGTCTTGGTTCAAAATTCATCCTTGTAAGTTGAAAATTCAACAATTGTGGTAAAAACTATTTTTTTTTTAATTCAAACGATAAGTTGGAAACTTGTCTTTTTAGATAAAAAATTAGTTCCTCTTGATTGAAAATTCATCTTACTTGTCTGAAAATTCAACTGCCTTCTAAAAATTTCGTTTTCCTGGCTTGAAAATTCAACTATTTGTTCAAAAATGCAACTGTTTGCGGTAAGAGTTCATTTTTTTTGTTCGAAAATTTGGCCATTTGGTTGAAAAATCTTTTTAAGTTGAAAATTCAACTATTTGGTCAAAAATTCAACTATTTTGTTGAGAACTCCTCTCTTTTGCTTGAAAGTTTAACTATTTAGTTGAAAAATCATCTTTCTTGGCTGAAAATTCATCTCTTTTGGTAGAGAATTAAATGTCTTTTGTTTGACAATTCGACCATTTGGTTGGAAATTTATCTTTTTAGGTTGAAAATTCAACTATTTGGTTGAAAAATCATCTTTCTTGGTTAAAAAATTCATCTCTTTCGGTAGAAAGTTAATTTTGTTGTTGTTGAGAATTCTACTATTTTGTTGAAAATGCAATATTAGATTTCGACTTAAAATTTTTAGCTTTTCATATTAAATTCAATATATGGAACCTATAAATTAATTTTATTTTTAAAAATGTATTCCCCTATTATTCCCCTCATTTCCTTGAAAAATCACCTTATTTACTCTCTTTTCAGAGCGTTTCGGGTTGAGAAGTCTGTTAATATATTATATGCTTTTGAATATTTTATGTTCTATTTTGGGCGTTTATCAAATGAAATCCAGGAAGAAATTTTGACTGAAGGGGGGGCGGGGGCGTTCGGATTTGTGACGTCATTCTGGGGCACTCAAGCTTTGTGTGATGATCTGTGATGAAGAAGGGGAGGGGTGGAAAAAGTTTTCAAAATAGCGTGACGTAGTTTTTGAACGGCACCTTTCTATAGGATTAAAACTCTGGTTTCTTAACGTTTCTTTACGTTATTCATCTCTATTCAAAAATTTCTCATGACAAATTTATATATATATATATATATATATATATATATATATATAAATTTATTTGGGTTTATCCATTTCACTACCGACTCTGAAAACTTCTATCTAAAAACATGAAACCTTCTTCTAATATTCGTTCTCATCAATAAAAAAAACAATATTTCTCATTTCTCAAAAAAATTTCCACCAAATTTTATTTTGCGAAATTTCCCGACGTGTGAACTCGTCTCAGGGATTTCCCCAGTCCAGTGCTGCCACTACTGTCGCTTTCTACAACTTTTGACGCCATGGTAGGTTCCACTGCGCATGAGCCGTCCATCTGTTTGGAGGGGCGTAGAAAGGAGGCCATATTGTACAGTTAAATTGAAAGAAAGAAAATAATTTATCGTGCCCGTCTGCAGTCGCGACAATTTCAATTTTTTTCCCCCTCGCTCGTCATCTTCTCTGTGCTCGAACCTTGAGTTCCTGAATATAGTGAATAAAAAAAAAACGGGAGCCTTTTCTCGGCTCCTGCCGTTTTGTATATAAATACAGTATACGAATCTCGATATATTCGATCAGACCGTCCATCCAAGGAGTACATAGTTCGCTGTCGACGAGATGGGCACTCGAGACGACGAGTACGATTATTTATTTAAGGGTAAGAACAAAACAAATCAAACTGAATCAAATTCCTCCCCTAACCCCCATTTCTTATCGCCATTTTATACCGGACTTGGCAAATCCTTATCGGGTCGTAACCGATGAATTGAGGATCGTTGACATTGAAGCGCAGATTGTGTGGTGGGAATCGACGTTCACGGTGAAGAAATAATCGCGAGCGTTAGCCAATCCTCGACTAAATCGCACGATTTTATTTTATTTTTTTAAATCTTCGTCACTATTTTATCATATTTTGTCTTTATTGATGTCTACTCGTAACGGAAATAGTCTTGACGGGAGAAAATCGAAAAAAAATGCCCTCTGTCATTGACACTCATTTTTCTACTGACATTCACCGAAGGATGCAGAGACAAATGACTCTTCTTTTAAAATCATTGATGATGTCATCAATCCGTCATCTAAGATGTTTTTTGATATTTTCATCCTTTGGGCTCAAAATTTCGAAATTTAGAACTTGACCTCTTCTGTCAAACTTGACGTCTATTGTTTCATTGTTTGACACGTGTAACAGTGAATGTGTGACGTTGTGGGGCGAAAAGTACGACTGTGAAAACAGAAAGAAGCGGGTTATAAGTAAGCAATAATTGTTTTTTGTCTACTGCATTTCAATTTGGGTTTCTTGATATTTTATAAATAATAATAGAGTAGATAATTGATTTTTAACTTTTTGAAATTTCTGTGAAGGATTGAAAGGACTTGATTGCAAAAAAACCTTGTATTAAACATTTCTTTAAAAGACAATCTTCCCTTTTTCCTGAGCTTCTTGATATTTTATAAATAATAATAGAGTAGATAATTAATTTATAACTTTTTGAAATTTCTTTGTAGGATTGGAAGGACTTAATTGTAAAATAACTTTGTATTAAACATTTCTTTAAAAGATAGTCTTCCCCCTCTCCTTTTTTTGTTTTTACTGGTTTTGCTAAATTTCTATCATTCAAATTTGTAATTTTTTTCAAATTATAAAATTTTAAATGTTTGAAGATCTAGGAAAGAATATAATTAAGGTCACTTGACTTCAGTTGGAGTTCATTTAATTCCGTTTAATTCAGGCATCCTCTAATTTAAATTAAATCTCTTGAAGGACTTGGTACAAAATGACCTTGTATTGTTTGTTAAACATTTTTTTAAACACAATTGTTTTTTTTCCTCTTTCTTTTTTCGTATTGTCCACGACCTTGGACATAAATTAGAAAGTAAAAAATATTGATAATACATCCAACATATATCTGCTGACCGCAGCAAAACTCCTTCCTGCGAGATTTTTATCATTCAAGTTAGTCATTTTCTTCTTCAGTAACTTCTAAAATTATTTCTGTACTTAAATGTTGTTGCACTAGTAAAAAATTTAAATTAGAATAGGAAACAACATTTTTCCCCTTTCTTGATTTAATTGTGCATGATGATTGTGAACTACGATGGTTGATGGTATATAGTTTGATACACTGTAAAAAAGTTGTTGAAAATTACAAGTCGGTTTGTAAACGTTTTACTGTGATTCATGTGTTAATTTTACAAGTTTATTGTGAAGTTGTAGCGATTGACGGTGGAATATCACAATTTTTTTATCAGTTTTACCGTAAAAGTGTAATATTACCACGTAAATTAGTTGACATAAAAATACCAGTGATTGACGTGGTAAATTTCAACCATAGTGTAATCGTTTTTAGTGTAATTTTGCCACGTGAAACGCTGTAATTTTACACATTTTTGGTGAAATTACCATTTCAATCACTTTTTAATAATTAGATTAACTAATTACAAGAACCTTTTCCAAAATGAAAGAAGAATCAACAGTTAAATTAATTTATTTGCCAAAATTTTATTTTAAATCTTCAATTTATACTTCATGAATTAGCAAATATTTGTTTTGTTCTGGAAATTGTTTTGTTAATCTGCTTTAAATATTGAGGATTTGTGCAATAACATAGAATTGAACTGAAAAGAATATAAACTCAAAAATTGTATGTCTAAAAGCATTCACATCTTAAAAGTAGATCATTTGTTGTCTTTAATTCACTAAAAATCAATATTTTTCTAATTTGATCCTTTTATTTGAATTATTGTTTGACAATTAATGAGAATTAAACATTTGCTCTAAAATTTTATAAAGTGTTGACAGATTAATTATTCGAAAGTGGATAGTAAAAATTGTAGAGGTCCGTAAAATAGAATTCAGTTTCATTAAAAATATCCGCAAAGCTAAAATACAGAATTTAGAGAAAATTCGACCAAGCGTCTCGTATTTCCAGCCTTTGCTCAATTCCTACACAAAGGGCTGGTACTGTCCCGCTGTGCTCTCAACTGGGTCTCTCTTCTGTCACTTCTACGGGTTCACATATGTTAAAGATTTGTCAAAAATCAAACGCGCCGTCAAATTGCATTTTTCTCGAGCGATGCGTAGGCCCTAGAAAATAAAATAAATGGGGATTAATAGCCATATTATGATTCATAGTTTTTATTCTCGTAATTGAATAATATTTCTCTTTTAATTTGAAAGAAAAAAGGTACACGAACATTAATAAGACAAAGAAAATAATTTTTCTTGAATTTACCTTCAATAATTATTTTCCAAGGAAATCACTTTGTGTTTCAGAACTTATCTTACTGAATAATGACGTCACAATTCTCGATTTTGCCGCCACTCGGGCGCGAAATTCAAATAACAACTGTTTAAAAAATCCCTAGACACTATTTTTTCTTAAAACCTGCATGAAAATCCAAATTGTATTAACATCCTTTTGTATTGAATAATTTCGAGCTTAAATAAATGGAACGCTGAAATAAAACCACATGCAATGAAAATATCAGTAGTAGATAAGAATATTTTTAAATGAGGGTCCTGATTTCCTCTCTCGATATCCATTGCCCCCCTGATTTGAATAATCAATGCACGCCCAATTGAACTTGTGACATAAGCACGTTTGCGTTGCTTCTTCTCTTAGTGCCGTTGGTACTCTGTAATTTGTAACTTGCACCCGTGATTCACGACCTGTAATCGAAATCTAAAGCATGTTTTTATGATTTCAGTGGTTCTCATCGGAGACTCGGGAGTTGGAAAAAGTAATCTCCTCTCACGTTTCACACGCAATGAATTCAACCTCGAATCGAAGTCGACTATTGGAGTCGAATTCGCCACTCGCAGCATACAAGTAGACGGAAAGACGATTAAGGCCCAAATATGGGACACTGCTGGCCAGGAACGTTATCGTGCAATCACGTCTGCGTAAGTTTGCCTAAAGACCGCAAATTCCGTTCAGGAAATGCAGTCAGACATGATTAATTGTAATTCTTCATATTATCTCTCAATTTTCGTTCAGAAATAACTGTTGATTCTTGTTTTTTTATATAGATACTATCGTGGAGCCGTAGGAGCCTTATTGGTTTATGACATAGCGAAGCACCTAACGTACGAAAATGTAGAAAGATGGTTGCGGGAATTACGGGACCACGCCGATCAGAATATCGTGATAATGTTGGTCGGAAACAAGTCTGACTTGAGGCATTTGCGGGCTGTTCCAACAGACGAGGCCAAAGCCTTTGCCGAAAAAAATGGCCTCTCATTCATCGAGACCTCTGCCTTAGACTCGACCAACGTCGAGACGGCTTTTCAAAATATATTAACTGGTGAGAAAGATATTTTTCGAAACTACTACCTATTTCCTTGGAATATCTCACACGGAGAAAATTTATTAGTTAAATTTTACATGATTTAATTCGGTAAATCGAGGACATAACCGTATTTAGTTAAACTTTCACTCTCAGTTATGTAAAGCGAAATACACTCAACTCTGAATTGAAGTCGCCTGGACTTATGTCGTTCCTCGAATTTCTGCCGGCTAGCATTCGTGGACGAGGGGGTCTAAGGGGCCGAGAGAGAGAGATCGAGTGAGCGCAGCGGAATCGGCAAGTTCTGTAGCCACAAAGTAGGCAGTTCGTACACTCGTGTGCATATTTCGCATTTATTTTCAAATATACGCGGAAAATTCTCTTTTCATTAATTAGACTTCGTCATTAAAAAAGGTTCATCCTTTGTGGTAACAAAAATCTAGATTTATACAAAATACAGTTAATTGATATTATGTATTCCTACTGGAAATGGTTCATACGGCCTTGACTGTTAACCTGGAAGAAGTTCTTGGAAGTGCCTCACGGCCATCGCAAACCGTACCCGAAACCCGACATAAGTTCAGAGTTGAATAATAGTGATTGAAAAAAATCTCACCCGGGCTCGAATGTAGACTCCTCGGAGCCTAAACTCAATACTCTATCCCCAGCGCTGCGGAGACTGATAACTTCAGAAACCTTTTTTTTTTTTAATTTTTTCCTCTTTTTTTTTTGCAGAAATTTATAGAATCGTCTCGCAAAAGCAGATAAGAGATCCACCAGAAGGTGACACGATCCGACCACAGAATGTAGAACCAATCGACGTGAAACCGACAATGAGTTCAGACGGAATGCGCAAGCAATGTTGCCAGTGACTCTCCTCGCTCTTTAACATGTAAGTGGGATTCTGAGATAAAATCTTAGCCTCTTGTTTTCAGATCAAAATAATTGTGTATCATACTATTTTTATATGTATTATTACTATTGTTGCTATGATGATTATTGAATTATTATTGTCGACAATTTCGCGGGAATCGTGTCAAGAAAACCTCAATTATTTCTACGCATTTTTAGTCGATGTGTTGTGTTAAGAGATTAAAAAGAAGATTGGATGAAGTGGATTTAGCAGGAGTCATGTTTTTTTATTCTTTACTTTTTGAGAATAATTACAGTCTTTAAAGTGTGGAGTTATTGTTGGGAAATTAGAGGACTTTTAGGTTTTTTTCTATTTAAAGAATAATTTTCTTGGCGAGGAATCAGTAAATTATCAAATTTTCAGGGTGGTTAATGAATCGGGCAACTGGGAAAATTATGAATTTATTGAATTCTTAGTTTTAGTAGAACCCCTATCAAATCACTTTCAGTGTAGGAAATTATACAGTTTTAAGCACTTATAATTTTAAGTCGTTCAATTTAGGGGCCTGGTTGTAAAATTGTTTAATTTTGAAGGCTTGAATTCGGAACGTTAAAAATGTTTAATGTACGATTTTAAATGTGTATTTCAAGTCTGCCAGTTTGAACTGAAAGCACTTATATCAGAGAGAAGCTTTTAAATTAAAATATACAGAATTGTTTGGCTGCTAGATTTTGCAAATTGATTTCAAAGCGAATTCTTTACAAATTTGAAAATTTCAAATTAAAATGTTGAAAACTGAACAGTCTTAAGCCTTGAATATTTCAAGGAATTGAATTTCCAAAAGTTTGAAATTGAACCCTTTAAGATTTTGAGACTTAAAAAACAAATTGAAAGCCTTAATATTTGCCCAATTTTCAAGTTTGATGAAGTATTCAGTATTGAATAATTTTAAATTGAAAACGTTTACAGTATAAAAGCCTTGAATTGTTAACAATTTTATTGTACAATTTTAAGCAGAAATTTATTTAAATGTCTTTAAATTGAAGATTGAAAATTTAATAATTTCAGTTAAATGCATTATAAATTGGGCAATTTTAAAGGAGTATAGTTTGAAATTGAATAATTTCGAATTGAATACTCGAAAATTATTAATTTTATTTCAAATTCGAATGAACGATTATAAGTAGAAAGAGTCTGAAATTGTACAACTGTCAAGTGAAAGCTATAATATTTAAATAAATAAATTGAAATCGTTGAATATTGAATGTTTTTACATCGAAAATTTATAATTGATTCAGTTTAAAATTGAAAGACTTGGTACAATAGCTCAACAATTATTCTTGCTTCTTTTTGAATCTGTAGAATTTTGATTCCTCTAAATGTATAGTTTTCGATATTAAACGCTTCAAATTCAGAATTTTCCAAACTGAACAGTTTCAATTTTTAAGCAATCGAATTGGAAAAGGTAGAAATTCAAGAAATTATTCAAGTTCATTTGTTTGAATTCTAAATTTACGGTTCTGAGTTACGATGCATTTAAATTTGTATGTACATACGATTTGAAATAAAGATGCATAAAATAAAAAGAATTGAATAATTAAAAATTGTAAGCATTGAAAATCGAACAGTTCATAATCAGTTCATAATTGGAAGTGACAAAAAACAGTCTTTTTTTTTGAAGTACTCGCAATTAAAATCACAAATGTGTGCAAAAATAAGTAACTGAATTTTCAAATTAAAATGGAACTTTTGAACGCTTCTAATTCAAATTAAAAAAATATTGCTAAAGAAATTCGTAAAAAAGACAATCTAGGTTGAAAATTGTTAAGATGTTTAAAATTGCTCAATTTGAACTTTCTCGCTTGTAAAATTTTCAATTCTGATTGCTTCGAGTTCTGAATTCTTTACTTTTCATGTCCCCGAATAGAACTTTTTCCTTTTTAGGCACTTAAATTTTCAAAAAATTCCATTCAACATTAAACGCTTCAGCTGGAAATTTATACATTTTGAACATGTAATTCCGAAACTCCTCGAGTGAAAAATTGTTTAAGTTGTTCAATCTGAAAGCTTTTGAACCTTTAATATTTAAAATGGTTCAATTCTGAACGCTTAAAAAATAAGATTATGCTATTTTGAATGGTTCCATTTCAAGTGAAATATGATAGTATTGAAATTTTCCAATTGAAAATTATTAAATTTCGATTATTTCAATAAAATAATTGTATAAAGTTCTCATTTTTAAATCTTGTTTACAATTAAATATTCAGATTTATTCCAATGATAAATTCCTTCACTTGGATTGCGTCAAATCAGTTTTTCACTCGTGTATTCGAATACATTTTTTAAAATTTGAATCACATAAAACTAAATATGGTAGGCTTTCAAATCGAAATCTATTTAATTTTAAGTTTCAAACGCTTTAAATTCAGAGTTCTTTCGCATTAGATTTTAGAAATTTTTGTTTGATTATACGTTAGATTATAAATATTGTTTACTTTTTGATAATTTAAATGACCTTACAAAATTTTCTAAACCCAGGAATTTTTTCCTTAGTCTTGAGTGGCCACCTTGCATTTTTAATAAAATCATCAAAAAAAGCCTTTTTGATTGCGACCTCGAATGACAATTATTATGTTGCAGAAGCAGTTACACAGAGGGAGGGAGGAGGGAAGTGCTGGCCGGCGATAAATATAGCAGGTGCGTGATCGCACGAGAACTAAGACTATGGGTACGGGCCTGTAATCTCGTACACTAGAGGGTTAATAATTATTTAGCCCTGCCGATGTGATGGGGAGCGGCAGACTGCTAAAAAAATTCACAAACGTGAATTTCCGTGATCACCAAAAAATTCTGATCGCACCGGAAGAAACCCAAGCAGACACAAAAACATCTTATATTTTACTCTTCCTCTATTTTCTCCTCGACCTCCCTCCCCTCCAAAAAAATATACATATTTATGTGTAATGTACTCGTCGCATATTTGGTCAAGTACACCCATACACATACACACACACACACCTATAATAATTTGTTACTATAATTAAATGTTGTATTGCCGCTTCTTTGTAATTAGGAATGTGAATGGTAATCGAATCGAGTAGAACGTCACTATTCGCTTCGAGATGCGAGTTCTTTTTTAAAAATAAATGATTTAAAAATATGAAAAGGTAGAAATAATGTTAAAGGGTCTCGAAAGCCTTTTTCGGCTTTTGACTGACTTAATCTGGGATTTCCTTTTTTAGATCCCGGGAATCGAATAACGATGTTTGATTCGATTCAAACTCTTCTGAATGCCCCTATTTGTAATGAGTATATAAAATAATTATTATTCTCTGCGCGCATAGTCTGATTACACACACACAGGGCCCCTCTGTCGTATCGCAAGTATAAATAATAAGGGAAGCAACTTAAGAGCGAGTTAGGAGCGAATTGTGAATCAAAGTGTTTTACGCTTTTGTGCACTACACGAGAGATTAACGAAGTCTAATTAAGTACCTATCGTATGCTTTAGAGAAGGAAGACGCCACTGGAAGGAGAAATTATTAAACACACTGTTGAAGAAATTGATGAAAAAGATAGAAAAAAAAACAAAAAACACACATTATGCGTAATTTTCTAACCTTATATTCATTGTTAATCGCCGAGGTTTACAGAATTGTTTTTAAACGATCTTATTATTCGTTTGTAATTTCGCATTCGTTAGTTGCAAACGAAGGGTTAGTGGAGAAAATAATGAAGGACGAATCACGTTACGCCATTTTCGAGTCTCTCAAGCTATCTTTCTACTTCAGAGGACATCACCGACTGGAAGGCTTACGATGCTAAGGTTTTTTTTTTTAGTAATTTTTAACTTAATTCTTAAATACAAGTGATTTCATTGATATTAAAGAATGCAACAAAATGAGACTTTTTCATTGTAGTACATTACCAGTTTCGAAGCTTTTATCCTTTATAGATTTAGAGAGTTAACTCTGAATACTTTTTTAAATTTTTCTGTAGGAGCACAATTAGTTTGTCGGAATAATTTAAAAATAACTTGCAAAAAAACATTTTAAAAAAGATTTTTGAGGTAGCAGGTTTTTAGCATATTATTTAGGAAGTACTAGGAGTGGGATTGGAAGCTAAAATAAGGGAGACTGAAAAATCAAGAATTAATTACTGAATTTCAAAATACTCGAAATAAAATTTCCGACGCAAGGAAATGCACGAATTATAAATTCTCGAATTTAAACAATTGAAAAATTGTTAAATAATAAAATAACATATTTTTACACGGTGGAAATATTTTTGTGGCAGTAATTTACTAATTTTACAGGGTGTGCAATTTTATTTCAGGAATCTTCGAATTCGGTAATATTATAAACTGTCCGGAATTTTCTATTTCGAATATTTTCCCCAAAATTCCTAAAATAATTGTACAATTTGGAATGTTGACGATTCAAAATTGAACAATTTTATTGGAAAGCATTAAAAAATAATCGAATTTTAAATTGAAAGCCTCTATGTCTTTATGAAGATTAAAGTTGAAACTCTTTAAAATTGAACAGTTTCAAGCTGAAAATTGTTTGAAACATAAATTTTTCAAGTTAAGATTTTATATTGTATGATTTGAAATTGAAATATTCAAAATTATCCAATCAAAAACTTGAGGAATCTACAGTAATTTGAATTTAATATAGCGTTCAAAGTTGTACAATTTCGTTTGAAAATCTTCAAAATTGAACAATTTGAAAATGTAGCATTCAAAATACAATTAGCGTATTTGATCCATTTAGAATTGAAACATTTTTAGCATCGCGCAAATTTTGAGATTTAGACGTTCAAATTGAAACTATCAAATTGGCAAAATTGAAAATTGTACAGTTTTGAAATTTCAATCATCAATTCAGATAATCTTTAAGTTCATTGTTGTAATTTGTAAATACAATTTCAAATTAGGATAAATCTATATTTGTACGATTTAAAATTATATTTCGAGTTATATGCATTATAAAACTTGACGATCTTTAGGTATATAATTTCCAAAATTAAACCATTTCAATTTTGGAAAAATCGACATTCAATACAATTTCAATTTAGAAGCAATGGAAATTGAATGACAATAACAGTTTTAAAAATTTCTATTTAGAACATGAAAATGTTCTAATTTGTACAATATCCAATTAAAACATATTCAAATTTGACCAACTTAAAACTAGAATTATTAAAATTAAATAATTTCTAGTTCCAAGTAGAAACTTCAGAGTTAACATAATATTAAATTTGTTAAACAAATTTTTAAAACATGTCTGCCATTCGAAGTTGTTATCTGCTTGTATCAGTTAAAATTGTAAATGTTAAAAACCAAGCAATTACCACTTTAATGCATAAAAAATGACAATTTCATTTTTAGAAACTCGAAATTGAATTCTCAAGGTCTAAAATTTATGCAATGACAAATTTAAATCATTAAAAATTCAACCAATCCAGATTTAATTCCTTTGAAATTTAAAAATGTTTAATTTTATTCTTTTATCGTTTTTACTTAGAAATTTTAAAAAATATTAATACACAGATACGCATAAACAATAATACAATTTGACTTTGGTAATTAAAATTTTTTAAAGGTTTTTGTAATTACTCAATTTGGAATTTTTTCAATTGTAAAATTTTCAACTCCGATTACATTGAATTGGAAATCTTTTACTTTTTCTGTATTCGAATAAAATTTTGTCAACTTTAGGCATTTAATTTAAAAAAATAATATCGAATGCTTCCAGTTTCAAAATTTTAAACTCTGATTACTATTAATTTTTTTTTTCTTTAATTTAATTTCAAAATTCTTCAAGGCTTAACATTTGTAATTTTTTTAATTTGAAAATTTTTAAACACTTTCTACTTGAAATTGCTGAATTGTGAACGGTTCAAAAGTAAAAATGTGCTATTTAGAATTCTTTTATTTCCAGTCAAGTATTTAAATTGTTAAAGTTTTCAAGATAATATTATTCAATCGACTCGATTTCCAATTTTTAATTGTTAGATTTATGAAATTATTTCATTTTTGACATAAATTTGAAATTATTTACCTCTTCAAGCTTGGAATAAAAAAATTTCAATTTATGCAATTTGAAATTGCAATTTAGATCACTTGAAAATTGAGTTCGTTTTCACTATGTCGTTCAATTTTGAATTCTTCTATTTCAAATAGTTAAAGCTTTAAGGTTTATAATTTAAATTTCAATAGCTTAAATTCTAAACGTTTTGAATTGAAAATGGTGGAATTATAAAGAGATCTCAATTTAAAATAATTTGCTCTCTAAAGCAGAAGTTTCGAATTCACCCTCTTGAAAAACAGTCAGTTTAAAGTATTCTTCAATTTAATGATTCATTTCCCAGCTTGAGAAAAAAATTTGATACAAAATATATAAAATGTTTCTAAAGAAAAAACAAAAAATTGCAAGCTCCGGATAAACAATAGGTATAATATTTAAATAATCCATTATTATATTAAAAAATCAGGGTCCCTCATTCAAGATCGGTTAATATCATAATTATTTACAAGTTTATCACACTTGAATATTAAACTTATTAAACATTCAACTTATTAGCTAAAGGTACTGTTCAAGGATTTTCTCGGCACATTTAAAAGAAGAAACAGCTAAGAAGTAATCGGTGCGGATGCAGACTCCAAACGGATGATGTTCCTCTGGGAACTGTGAGTATTTTTCTGTCTCCATTCGAGCCACCGCTGTAAACTTGGACTCAAATTCGTGTCATTTATATCCGATCGGGCTTCCAGTTGCTGATAATAAGCTTCTCGCAGTAATCGGAATGTCTGTACATTTCTGAAAGGCAGGTTGGTCATCGGATCCATATATTTTGCAGGAAGTCTAGAACAAAGGAAAATATTTTTAAATTTTCTATTATTAAATCCTCGTTTTTAAGTCTTCTAATTGAAAAAATCAAGTACCTAGTGATTGCACACAAGGATTTCAAAGTAGGTCTTGGAACCGGAGTTTTCTTAAACGCATCCATAAATAGTTGTTCATTCTCAAAAGTTATAAAAGTCCTTTCATAATGCCCGTTAGTTGCCACTGTCACGGGTTCTTTCGAATTCGGATTCGAACTTGACACATCATTTGTTGTAGATCTTTTACAAATTTTTTCTTCAGAAGTTTTCTCTTGGTCTACATCCACATTTATTTTTTCATCTTTTTCAGTCGAAGATTCAGAGAGAACGATCACTGGCATCAATAAAGATTGGTAACGAATCATCGGAGTCAAATTTGTCTTCCGGACTGTTCTCATATTTTTCTTCTCGTTCTCCAGTTTTTGGTACTTTTCTGGAATTGCAATTTTCGTTATTAATATCTTTCCTTTTTGAAGAAGAATTACAAAATTTATTTTTAATCTTAAAACCGAAAGCAGGGGCAGACTGGCGTGGGATTGAATCGGTGGAATTACCGATTACCGTTTGTTTCTAAATTCATCTTAAACATTTTTGGTTACAACAGTCATACAGAATTTTATAAATATCAACTTCCGTTTATCGAAAATTTCGTGACTCTTTCAGGTACTTATTCCCTCACCAGTTTTAAATTCCCTGACCTATAGCAACCCTGCGCTTGCAGCGGCTCTTAAAATTAAAAAAATCAAACCCCCTTAAAATCTTGGAAATCCTATTAAAATCCCTTACACCTTATGCAATTCTTTGATGCACCTTGAAATACATATTATAAAATCACTTCAGACCTTTACAGTCCGTTAAAATCCTATAAAATTCCGTGAAATTCCATGAAATTTGATATTTACTGAAATCCTGGAAAATTGATTAAAATATCTTGAGAGCTTTTAAAATTCCTTAAAATCATTGGAATCCTCGGAAATCTTATAAAATCCCTTGAAATCTTAAAAAATATTCTAAAAGCTTATAGGTCCGATAAAATCCTTCCAAACCTTCAGACATTCCAGGAAATTTTTTTAAATCCCTTAAAATCCGTTGAAATCTCTGGAAAGTTCCTTGGAATTTTTCAAAATACTCTCAAATATTTCAAACCCTTTAAAATCTTCTGAAATCACTTGAGATTTTTTAAAGTTCTTGTAACTTCCTTAGAATCGTTTAAAATACACTAAAATATTTACAAATCTTTGAAATTCCTTCAAATTCTTGAAATCTAATGAAAATTTCTTGGAATTTTTTAAAATATCCTAAAATCTTTAAAATTCTTTAAAATATTTGGAAATACCTTGAAATTTTTAAATCTTTTCAAATCTTTACAATCATTTCAAGTCCCTCAATTCTTGTGAATACATTCTACGAAATCCATTGAAATATTATGAAATTCCGTGAAATCTGATGATATTCCTTGAAAACCCTTGAAATATTTGAAATCCTTTGAGATCCCGGAAATTCATTAAAATACTTCATTGATAGCTTTTAAAATCCCTTACAATAATTACTGGAATCCTCGGAAATCTTATAAAATTTCTTTAAATCCGCTGAAACTCCTTAAAAGTCCTTCGAAATATTTGGAAATTCTCTGAAATCCCTTGGAATTTTTTTAAATATCCTAAAAACTTATAAATCGTATGAAATTCTTCCGAAATTCACGGAAATTCTTAAAAACCGCATGGAATTTTTGAAATCCCCTGAAATATTAGGAAATCTCTTCAAATCTTTGCAATCCTACGAAATGCTTTAATTTTTGTGAAATTCTTTGAAATTTATAGAAAAATTAAAAAATGTTCAGAAATTTTTTACATCTATTGAAATTCCTTGAAATTTCATAAAAATCCTTTGAAATCTTTGACATTTTCTGCAGTCCCTTGGAATCATAAAATTAAAATTCATCATAAAAATTAAAATTTTTAAAAATTCCTTAAAATGTTTGCAAGCTTTGAATATTCTTTCAAATAATTAAAATCCCTGGAAATCGTATGAATTCCATTGAACGTTATAGAAGTCCTTTGCAATACTTTTAAATCTCTTGAGATCTGTTGAAATCCCTGTAAATCTTTTGATCTCTTTCGAACAGATCGCGTAAAACTTACCGAGAGATTTCAAATTAGCTTTCTCGGTTATCAGGGCCTCTTCCAATAATTCTTCTTGCGTAGGTTTCCATGTATCATGCTTTACCACTTTGACTTTCTTCTTCTGGTCTTCATTTCTTTCCCTTAAGCGTTTCTGCGTTGCTGCAGACTTTGCAGCAGTGGATCGACGAATCGATTTCCTTTCTGAAAATGTGAAAAATAAATTTTCAGTCTGTGAAAACTGTTTAGGGTGATCAAAGTTTCGATTTTTCATGACTCAAATTTGGAAATAATGTTTAAGCTTTTAATCTTTTTTGAAGTACAGACCCGTACTGTCAATGGAAGATCTATCCCGTTTTGATGGTATCGGTTTCTTCACTTTTGGAGTTGACTGAGCTGGCGCAGAAACAGTTTTGCTGGGTTCTTTGTACGCTTTTGTTACTAATCTTCTCTTCTTTTTTGGACCTCCTTCTTGCTCTGTATCTGAAACTGGCTCGTCATTTTCGTCAATACTAAAATCCGAATCGACTTCGTCTTCTCCTTCGTCTTCTTCCCTAAAAAAATAAAATGAAAGATATTTCAAAAAAATGTTCAGAAGTGAGAAAAACATTAACATTTCATATTTAAAAATCTGGTAAATTAAGCAAAGGTTCTTCAAGTTTCTGATTTGAGAGAAAATAAAAAGAGTGATTTGAAAAATACAAGTGAATTGGAGAAAGAAGACAACAAATAAATAAATATTACATGTAATCATTATCCTGTTCGACTTCCTCGAAGCCGCCATAAGTCGTTTTATAAAAATCATCCTCCTCCTCTTCGTTGAGAAGTTTTGCCATTTTACTTCCTGCATTTGCACGACGTTCCCTTTTCGAAGCCATGATCATAAAATTTAATTTTCAATATACACTGTTTATATTGTTAATTAAAAAATTAAAATCCTTCTTTGGCTTTCACTACAAAAAACAAGTCGTCCATGCACCGAACTTTAAAAAGTTTAATCCTTTGAATGCTATTTTCAAATTTTAATTTGTGGAGATAATATTTCGGTATGTTTAAATACTATAACTAGCAGACTTTTAAAATAATTTATAATATTCCATTTTCTACTCTTCTACTAATTTTTGTAAAAATGTTGAGGTTATAGTGAATAACCTCCGCGACCTCTAAAGTCTGATTCACATGTAAGAGCTGCCGGAAAAATTGAATTCGCATGTGATTGGTCGCAGGAATTTTCCCTAGTTTTTCTTTATTTACTAGTCGAATTTTCCGATTTGGAATTAAAAATCGTGGAAATTAAAAAAAAAATACCTTAAAAGTTACGAAAATTAAAATAGCTGGGAAACTAGAGAAGTAGCTTGCGTAAACAGAAATTTTTTACACAGTAACTTTTTCACGTGATTTCAAAGCTTTCAAGAGCTTTAACCATTGCTGGAGTCAAAAAGCTAAATACCATTTTAAACACCAATTAAAACTAGTGTTCTAAAGAGTTTAAGTTTTTAGATAAATTTTCACCAGCATGATATTATGATCGACTTTTATATGCTTTGAGAATTCAATGAGCAATTTGAATTAGGATTTAATCAATCGTATCTTCATTTGTTATCAAGTTTTAAAGCAAAAATGTCTCCCTGGTTACATTTTATTTTAAATTGCAATCCTCTAAATAGCTTAATTTATAAAAAATACACAAATAATGATTACATCATTTAAATTTCGCGGGAAAATACATCGCCTCAAATTAGAAAAGGCGCTAAATTCAAATCATCAAAGAAGTAAGAAAAAAAACATTTTTCGATCAAACAGTATGGGGATCACAGTCCGCTCCCTTTTATACCTTATCTCCTTTCACCCTTTTTCCCCCCTTGAATTTGAAACATCCCCTAAAACACCTAAAACACCTAAAATCGAGATTTTTGACCTATTTTCCCCTTATCCTCCTTTTTAGAAAGTTTCGATTCATTTTTTTAAGAATCAAAAACAGAAATTCAATAAATGAGAAAACAAGACGCTTTGAAAGAGATTCTTTCAAATAAAATTATTGTAGGCACTATATTAAATTTAATTTGAAACGCTTTAATTTAAATGAGGTATATGTTTAATTCACTTTAGAGTGTGTTTGAAAAAATATTTGTATTAATTATGACATGTATTTGTTTAAACAATAAATGCTTTAAATTCTCCTAAATGCTCTGCGAATGCTCTGTTCGGGCTTAAATTCTGAGCATATTTTCGAGAGTATTTGCTCAACATAAATTCTTGGACATTTAAGAACTCTAATTAAAACTAATAAATTAGAAAAAAAGTTAACTAATTTCAAATAACTCGCGGTCTCCCACCGACAGTGCTGGCACTACTCGCTCCGCGCAGGCGCACTATTAGATCAGTGGGGTTCTAACTTTGCACAAGTCATCGCAACGGCAACCAGTATTTGTCACTCTATCTCCGGAATTGGTGGTTTCTGTTCTGCCGTGCAGAAGAGTCGGGGTGTTTTAAGTTAATTTTTTAAGTTAGTCCATGCGCTTCCTCTGTGACCTGTGAAAAATCGGTGTGCTCGTGGAGGCTCTTCACCCGGGGACTCACACTCGCGACGTAAGACCGACCTCCTGCTGTTGGGAATTATGTGGGATACTGCCGTGGGATTACAATCGGCCACACGTCAAGTCAGCTGACATATTGCGTCCTGCTACACCACAGCAGCCTTAGGTAAGTGTCGCAATCTCTTTTATCGCCCCTCGCTAGCCCAATGACTATTTTTACCAAACATGCGCGAGTCTAGTCCCTTGTCTTCTCCTGTTCCTGTCTCGACACGTTTCACTACCACATATCCTTCAAAATCCCATTCTCCCCGCAAAACCTCATTTGGAATATTTCCTGTTTGTGGTTCTCTTTCATTAAATCAAGTTCACATTTGAATTACGTTTCACTTCGTTGTATGATTCGTATAATTTCATCCTCGTTCCTGTCATCAGCATTCGCTTCTCTGTCGCAAGATCATTAAAGTCAGAGTAATAGGCTCTTAAGAATGCTTCGCAATGGGCCACGGACTACGATCAACAAAGAAGCGACGCAATATCGGGCCAAGTGCGTATCCGTGGACTGAGGCCACGATTCTGTCTACCTTATCACTTTCACATCAGTGATAAATGATAAAAGTAGGATTTTGAGAAAGTAGCGTAGTTTGCAGGGAGACCTGAACCCAGCCCCTACGCTTGAGGTCCTTAGAGGTCAAAAGAGCATAGAACACGATTTTTAAGCAGGCCTACCAATCACGATCTTTTGTTTGATTAGTTTTTGTTTGATTGCGTCATTATCCCGTCAAGAGTGTTATTAATTATAATTAATTACTATATTTTTTAATTCATAATTTTCTACGTTCAAATTTTTAAATATTTTTTTTTATCCGAAATGAAATAGACTTCGAGGATGTAACAAACAAAATGAGAGCGCAGTTGACTAATCGGAGTTGTCCAGGAAATCTTGCGATAAAGAACAGCATTTTTGTCAATTATATGTTTTTAGTTATCTGTATCACAATAGGGTTTGTCTAATAAATTGAGGTTAGGTTTACAAAGTCGTTTCGAAGATTACATACGTAAGGGTTTGTAGGCGGCTCAATTTCTTCAAAAGTCAATTTTATTAACTCAAAGTGTTTTAGGGACCCTTATCCGGTTGACTTATTTAAATTTAATTCGTTAAGAAATAAATGTCAGACAAATTTCATCAGTTTTAGTTTCAAATGAAAATTTTACAAAATGGAACACTTGTAATTCTTACGTTCAAAATTAAAAACTTAGAAATTTTAACGTCAACTTTACCGATTCACAGTTATTAAATAAATTATTCAAATATTGTGGCTTCCAATTTGAAATTATGAACAATTTATTTAAAATTGCCCATTCTAAATTAACAGTAAAATATTGCTCACAAGTTGTTCAATTTCAAACGTTTTTCCTTTGTTAGTGTCGTCTAATTATGAATCTAAAATATTGCAATTATTTGACAATTGAAATTTTGAATATTCGGAAATTTTAGTGTTTCAATTAAAAAACTGTTTGCTTTTTAACAGATTCAGACTTGTTTACTCGAAAGTTTTCCAAAGTGTCAATTGTTATACAATTTTTACATTCTTAACTGGAAGCGGTTTAACTATAAAAATTGTTGAATTTCAAACACTTAATTTATAATTGTGGGAGTCATCAAACTGTATTTAAAAATTTGAAAATGACATCAATAAGTTACCTTTCATTTGAAGTAATTGGAAAGGCTTTTCTAATAAGGATTTAAAGAATTCCCGGTCAAAATATAAATTCACTGTCATTTCCCAGTTTTTTGTTTTGTTTTTTCGATAAGATCGCAAAGAAGAAAAATTGTTTCCTCTATTTCGAAATCTGTTTTTTTGAAATATGAAAATACTGGAAAAATCATTCGTGAAATGATTCAAAATGGCCTGAAAAAACAAGAATTACATTAACTAATAGCTTCCTTCATGTTTTATTAGTTTTCTTATCAATATTAGTACCTACTCAAGATAAAATTGAGAACGTGTTCTCACTCAATTTTTTGATATCAAGGTTTTTCGAAAATATTTTGATAAAAATTGGAGAATTGTAAAGTTCATCTGAGATCGAGTTAAAAAAGTATTTGAAAAATTGTATAGAAAATTAATTCGCGAGTTGATAATAATAATAACAATGACAATTTCTTTAGCAGAAGAGTAATTTTGAAATTATGGGATAAAAATCGATGTAATAAATGTTACAATCGTAATTTTTTTAAGGCCATGCTATACTTACCCGAGTCCTACTTTGCCGACATCTTTTTCGCAACAACTTACATCCATACGAATTGAGATATCGTATTGAAATTTTTAGAAATTAGTTAAAAGGCACTAAGGAACGTTTTTATGGTTCTAAATTTCTGAAACTACAAAAAGAAATCAATTTTGGGAAATTTTGTTTGGATTTCTAGAAATTTAGGACCATATAAACGTTCCTTTGTGCCTTTTACATATTTTCTCAGATTTTCAATTCGGTACCTTAATTCGCTTGGACGTGAGTTGTTGCAAAAAAACTGCCGGTAAGGTAGGAATCGGGTAAGTATAGCATGACCTCATATTTTGTAGGTAAACGTTAAGGGAGTTGATAGATAAAAAAATAATAGTTTTTGCATTTATCTAAAGATGGTCTAGAAACATTTTACAAGAGATTTCAAGGAACATCAAGGGATTACAAAAGATTTATTGGGATTTCAAAACTATGATTTTAAGGAATTTGAAGCAATTCTGGGTGGCCACACATCAGGAAAAACGTGGAAGTCAGGCAAAAGTCGGGAATTTATGAAAGAAGCATTTTAAAATTGTTTTCTTTCATTTATTTGTTAAAGATTCTATATTTAAAACATTACAAGATTAGAATTCTGGGTTTTAAATATTAATGGTCAGAGAGAATTGAAAATTGGTCAGGGGGAAATCTGAGTGAAGTCAAGGAATTTTACTGTATATCTTACGAATATTGTCTATTAAGTGCACAGAAAGTCCTATTCAAAAAAAGTGAAATTCCACGGACTTATAAAGCATAAGTGTCGTCCCATATTTACCCCAAAACGTGCCATAATAGCCCCAGTTTATTTTTCAAATTTTAAAGCCACTAAATAAGTAAATATACACTCAAATCCCGGTTTAGAAACCCTCGGTTTAAAGACCCGTAGAACTGCTGGTCCACCTAGTTTCTCCGGTGCGCGGGGCGAGAGACGATATTCAGTCAAGCGTGAAATTCCAGCAGCGTATAGATAAAGGCGCAGTGCGCCTGTGCTCAGATTCGAACCAGCGTTCGGAGATTGCGTAATATTAGGAAGGGGTTCACACGTCCCTGATTGTTTATGGATTGGAGAACCCTGATTTAGAAACCGAGGCCATTGAGCGTACCCCCGTCACGGTCTCTAAACCGGGGTTTGAGTGTAATACCGTGTAGTATTGGTCACGTGACACTCGGGAAGATGCCGTTAGGGAGTAGACTTCTAATTCAAGGAAGAAGAATTCCGGGGAAAGTCCGACGTTTCCTTTAGACAAACAAACTTCATCCTAGAATCATTGGGAGTTATTAAAATAAATTATATCTCAGACTCAAGATGGTTACAGCCCAATATGTCGAGGGCACTTTTTTTTGAGTTGGATATTTGTACCAAATTGAATATATTGCACG
>JAUMHM010000072.1:9222384-9277423 GCA_032362435.1 Melikaiella ostensackeni | reverse complement strand
GTGAATTCTGAGACCATGCGTTTGTGAGGAGGGTGACATGTGTTTAAAACAATGTAAAGATGTTCCGGGTTGATTAGGTGGATTGCCGCTCAAATTTTTCAATTATGAAATCATTCAGTTTACCATGCGTATTTCTAAAATGTTTTACTTCAAAAATTTTCCATTTTAGATCGTCATTTTTAAACGTACATTTTCAGTTTAAAGAATTTTAAACTGGAGTTTTGAAGACTTGAACAATAAAAATTTAAAGCGTTTGAATTAAAATGTTTTTGATAAACGTTTTAAGTTGATCAAATGTAAATATAAATTAATTAATGATTTTTATAACTGAACTGTAGTTCGAGAACAATAATTGATTTTACAAGACGATTCTGAATCTGTTGAAAAATTTAACAATTCACAGATTTTAACGTTGAAAATTGAATTGTTTTAATTCGAAAACCTTCGTAGTTGAACAAATGTAAACGACCAATTGAAACTTCATAAACTATTTTCAATTTTTAAATAATTTCAAATCAATATATTCATAATTAAACGCTTTGATTCAATTTCAAATCCTATTTAAATATTGTTTCAGTCTAAAGTATTCCATTTTGAACACATTCAATTTGAAATTTCTTGATTAAAAAAGAGAACAGCTTCGTATAGTAATATTTTAATGTTAATTTAAATTTAAAAGTGAGCAATTATAAATCCAATGTCAAAAACTGAATCGTTTCAAATACAAAGCTTTGGAATCCTTAAAATTTCAGTGTGCTAAATTTAAACTGTGAATGTTACAGTTTTAATTGTTCCATTTTTAAAAATGTTTAATTTGTAAATGAAGGTGTTGAATTTTGATGTATAAATAACAACCCTGTCGAAAGTTTCGGATAGGAATTCATTCCGAATTATTCCGAAATCTGTATCCAAATCAATCTGAACTAATCCGGAAAAGTTCTCAATTTCATTCGGTCCAAAACTATAAAAAAAATTAAACAAATTCAATCTGAACCAATCCGAACCACATCTAGTTGCATAAAGCCGTAAGCAACATGCGAAAAAAGGTCGTATCCCACTTTGAAAAAAGTAACGTACGACGTAAGCCACATAACGCGATCAAGTGATATTGTAAAAACAGCCTGAGAGTTGTTATTTTTTAAAATTTTCGCTGATAATTAATATCGTAATCGATAAATTATGGGAACTGCTGTAAAAACGGAAATTGTCTATGGTTAGTATAACTATTAAGCTTTTTCAAACCGAATGAATCCAAGTTTGGATTGAATCAGATTCATTCGGATTGAAAAACGGTTTAGATGAATCCGAGTTCGAATTGATTCAGATTCATTCGGATTTAAAATTTGGTTCGGATTGAATTAAAATAATTCAACTTTGAAAGATTGATGCATAAAAAAAGGTTGAATTTCACAATACCAATTTTAAAAAAGGGAAGAAATTTTTTTATTTAATTTTTTTCCCGAATTCGAAGACGAACTGTTTTGTTTTTTACATTTTTATTGAGTTTGAAACGAGGAAATTTTAGTTTTTAATTTTTGTCGAATTGTCAGGGACATTTTATATTTTTAAGTTTTTTTATCGAGTTGGAAAGGAGGTAATTTTGGTTTTCAATATTTTATGGATTAGAAGGATAATTTTTTATTTTTAAGATTTTTAATTTTTCCTGAATTGGAAGAAACCTTTTTTTAACATTGTTATTGAGTGAACGGGGGGCAAGTATGTTATTTTTAACATTCAGATGAAAGGGGGGAACTTTTTATTTTCAATTTTTTACTGAATTAGAAGGGGCACATATTTTATTTTTAGCATATTTATTAATGAGTTGAAAGAGAGGATTAGTTTTAATTTACAGAATTGAAAATGATAGCTTGGATTTATATTTTTTAACCAGAAATTTTTGAACTGCTCAATTTATAAAACTTCGAAACTAAAATTTTTGCAGTTTAATGGCATTTAATTTTAAACTATTCAGTTGGAATGTGTTAAAAGCTTCCATTTTATACGTGTAAATTATTGAGCATTTGAATATAACATTTCAGTATTACAAATTTTTTAAAGCTTCAATTTTAAAAGTTTTAAATTGAGAAGAGCTCAACTTTGAGTACATTAATTTTTAGTTCAGTTTTGATTACTTCAAATGAAAAGAAATTCAGTTTTAAGAGTTCGATTTTTTAAATTCCAATGACAGTGAAACATTTTTGTGAACCGGGAAATAACCGGGAATTTGTTTCCTCGATTAAAACGGCCACTCTGATATAGACTATATATATATATATATAAAACATAAAATAACAAATCTTTTTTTGTTTTCAGGATTCGAGTGTCGTTGTGGTGGACTTTTCTGCGCTGTGCATCGATACAGTGACAAGCACGACTGCAAGTTTGATTACAGAGAAATGGGCGCCCAAGAGATTCGGCGCAACAATCCAGTTGTTGTTGGTGAAAAAGTGCAAAAAATTTGAACTATTTAGTGTGTAGTCGTTGGGAAAATGGTTATATAACTATATAAACAAACAAAATATAAAAACATGGAGAAAACGAGATAATTTATCTGGCAGCTGATTGCACATCGAGGAACGATTTAAAGCGGATGAAAGGGAATACCGAGCGAATGCTACATTATGAGAGATTGTTGTTGTGTGACACGTGAAATAATTCGGCAACGCGAATGAGTCGTCGGGCGTATATATATTATAATAAAGCATAGAAAAAGACGGAAATTAGACGACGATGTTGACGACCGGAGAGAAAGTTTGCGCGAGCCTTTTAAGCGTGTGTACATGTTCGATGAATGAATCTGAGCAACTTTTCAGGAAAAATGAAAAAATCGAGAATGTCAGTGCCATGTCAGATTGTCATCTAGTGAGAGTTTTAAATTCAGGAAAAAAAATATCTGGTTACTAACTGCTGCCAGCTTACTACTACTATTACCTATTATTATGATTGATTATACGGTTTATTATTACGATTATTCTATATTACGTTCATTAATTTGCTTAAAGTGAATTTGCACGAACCAGGGACAAATATGTCGCAAGTTTCTATTTAAGTAGATGAAAACGGAATTCCTGGTGCAGTCAGTCGGTCCAAAATATCTTGTTAAGGCGGTCAATCGATCCATCGAACAGACAAATTTGATGCGTAAGTGTTTTTGTTTTCCATTACTATTATAATATCGTCGAAAGGAATGTTATTTAGGCGATGACTGACGTTGATGGGTGATCACAATTCTAGGTTTAACGATTAGTCTAATAATTATTAAGTATATTAGCCGATTGATTCATAAAGTAATGCAATAAAGTATAAGTAGTACTGTGTGTTTATGTCCAATCTCACCGAGAATATAGCGAGCATTATTACTCATTAAATACTGTTTGAAATTACGTTTCGAAACATTGTTTATTTGTGCGCTAACCGTCCGCAAGTCACAATATTCATCACGTGGACTACATTTTTCCTCTTTATCAAGATTTATCTCATATTAAAAAAAAAGCTGCGCAAGGTATTCCGCCGCTGCAATTTAGCTCTATATGTTATAAGTAATGGTTAGCAGAAAGTTAGAGGCCGGGAATTTAAAAAAAAAAAGAGGGGAAGAAAATAAAAAAAATCTTGATTTTAAGGCAACTGCACTTTTGTATCTCGGATCTCCACGTTGACGTGCGTTGATTTTCACTCACTGCAAGAGATTTTATCCAGAAATTTACTCGAGTTTTTTTTATTTTGTTTTGTCGAAATGAGTGTGAATCAACCTTATTGTTATTTTTCTTGTTGCGTTGCGAAGCACACGGCATGCCAAGTTAGTCTTCCCGTAAGGAAATTGTTTTAGTTTTTAGTTTCTATTTTATCGTTTGTTACATTCTCTTTTTTTGCATATTATCGAGATTGTTGCGACAAGTACTTTAGGAAATTTTAGCCAAGTTTTTCATTTGGTCGCGGGAATTGTTTTACGGGAGGACTAGCGGCGAAGCTTAGGGACAATATTGCTTAAGGATTTTTCTGTTTCCGCTCCTCCGGTACTGGTTACAAGAGACGTGAAGGAGAATCAAGAAAAAAAGGATACGCAAAGTCACACGTACACACTTACACACGGCAGTGATTTATCAGTAATATTGACGGAAAGATTGCCTTCAGGCCTTCATCCTATTTTAGGCATAGCATATTTTTCTAACATATATATCGCAATATCGGAGTAATCTTGCTTAGCGAGAGAGGGAACCGACCGATAAAACAAAAATTGGAGGGTGTGAGTGGGTTCGTGCGCGAGCAAACGTGTGTGAGAGAAAAACGGTGAGAATGTTGGAGAAGCGGCGAGTCGAGTAAAAAATAATATTATATAGATATATTATATATATACAAACATGCAATGACGAATACAAGAAAAGAAAATATATAAAAGTGACGTACAGTCAGCGAAGTTTGTACTCGGCTGACTACATAAGGACGTAACATGCTTGTAATTATTAAAAATTGATATTAGTACGATTAAGCGATTAAAGGTAACGTCGACTTTAATATATTATGATTACCGATTACTATCCTTCGAATTCAATTCTAGCCTTTAGGTTCCAATTTAGGAAAATCGGAATTAGTGTGTAAATACACCTCTTCACTCTCTTTCCCCCTAAGGAAACCTGTCAACCAAATCGGAATTAGTGTGTAAATACACCTCATCACTCTCTTCCCCCTAAGAAACCTTCTTCTAATATAGTTCTCGACATTTATATAACCATAGTGGACTATATTTATGTATATTTAAAACGAGAAATATATAAATTCGTCACCCTAAATCTCTTCTTACGTTCAATTGACAACTTAAATATTTGGTCTGTGCAAGAAACTCGATATTCACGATGTATTTCGGTTAGTCGAAACTGCATTACTTTGGTCGAGTCCCACACTCTGTGCGTAAATTCACTCCCACCTCCTATACAAAAAAACTCGATATCTCGCACTTCAAGTAGTCGAAGTTTTGCCTATCGAACTTCAAGTAGTTCAAGTATTAATGTGCCGAAGTTGTATTAGCCAAAGTTTTGTATATCGAACTTCTTTTGCTCCAAGTTTTGATGTATCGAACTTCCAAGTAGTTAAAACTTCGATATCTCGAACTTCAAATAATCGAAGTTTTGATATAATGAACTTCAAGTAGTCCAGGTGTTGATATATCGCACTTCAAGTAGTCCGAGTGTTGACATGACATATCTAACTTCTTTTAGTCGAAGTTTTCATATGTCGAACTTCAAGTAGGAATGTAAAATTTCCGAAATGATGGAACTCAGTAATTTCTGACATTTGTCGATGACTATGGAAATTGTTAGAAAGTATGGCATTTAGCAAACTGATTAGAAATTTGAAATGTTTTACTGTTAAAAATAATTAACTTACTAACAAAAACGTTACGATCATAACTGTGAATTATTGTTTTTCTTTCTTTGCACAAAAACAATCCTAAAACTGTTGATTATGTTGCTTATCATTTTCAGTAATTTCCAACATTTCCGTCATTTACACGTAATTACTGTCGAAATGACGAACTTCACTTCAAGTAGTTAGTGTCGATATCTCGACATTTTCAGGAACTTTTAAACTTCATTACTCGAAAAATATCGATATATCGAATAACTGTGATTACTAGCAATTGGTCGAGAACTTGAATGACTTGTTTCTCGAAAAGAATAGAAAGTGCGAACTTTTTTTACACCTCCATAAAAAGTATCTAAAAAATACCGACTTTCTTATTCGCTTTTTATTCGTTACAAAACTTTTACAGTCCTCTTATCAAAATTTTATACACACCACTAATTACCAACTATAAAGTCACTAGATTTTTTGAGGTACTTAGGAAAGGCTTCATTACTTTTCAGAATTCGAGCGCTTAACTTTTTCTTTGGTTTGAGAACATGAACCTAGTCCATGCCGTGTGCACACTTTTTTTAAGGACTTGAAAAATTCAAGGCAAGATTGCAACTAGAGCTATGGAAAGTAATAAAAATATTTGATTTTAACCTTATTCTAATTACGGCTTTAACTTTGATATTTAACTTCTCGAACTTGAAATCCAAATAGCTTAACTCTTCAATATGCAAACTTAAGAAATTGATCTTCAAATAATAAAGTCAGAAAAAGAAAAAGGATTTTAAAATATTTTTTTTTTACAGAACTCGAACGTTCCATAGTTCTAGCTTTCACAATTAACACCATACTCGAATTCCTCTACCTATGACAACTAGTGATTAGGTTTTAGTTATTGTAATCACGATCAGAATTTGGGACGGTAAAATAGTTATGGTACGATCGAACCTGTCGATCGTAGACGGTGGATCCGATCTTCGTGGGACTTTGAGTTGACAAAGGTGGAGTCGAAGCTGGTGTGAGGATTCCAAGGGATTCGCAGTCTCTCTCCATGGGCCGACTTTGCTTCACGTAAACGTGATCATCCATTGCAGAAAATTTTATTTCTTCAGTCAAAGTCGTTTCCTCCTGGGAAATTCTTTCGTCCTGATCGATGTCCATTTCTGATCTCAGGAACTTGAGATTCGACAACGAATTTGAATGATGAACATTGACGTGATTTTTCAAACCGTATTGAGTTTTGTAGTTCTTTCCACATGGACACTTGAAAGCTTTCCGTATAATCCTTACGAGAAAAAAAAAGAATTGATGAATTTCAGTCTTTTGATCACTTATTTATGTGTTGGAAAGGCATAAGCGCTTAACTAACATTTTTATGAATTTAGATAATATCCGTTTTGGGTACTGGGACTCCCAAACCATTTAATGGCTTATGTACACTATAAATTTTAAATAAAATAATCGCCAGACTGCACTAAGTTTAAGATAGCCTTTGTACGAGTTCTCGAAGTGTAATATTTCTAATATTTGTATAAAAAGATTGAAAGAAATATTAAAATTATGAACTTAATGTATATATATTTTTTAAATTAAATTTTAATTTAGGGTTAACATTCCATATCATCTTGACAGAAAAACAAACTGTTAAATTATTCGAACCACCTAACAGCAATCGATTTTACTGGCATAATAACTTAACTAACAAGCAAACAAGCGAAAATGTTGGGATTACATTAATTTCACCAAGATCTTTTATTTTTTCCAAATTTGAACAGCATATTCAAAAAATGCCCTGAAAAATAAGACTAGGGTCCTAATATCAAAATAATCTTTTACGTCCTCAATTTGACAGAATTAAGAGAATATTCAACCTCATTTACAATATCTCGAAATCACAGAGGTGTAGAATAGGCGGTTCTGCCTCTCCACTTGTGATTTAATAGTCAATATAAATTTTAAAAATTGAAAAGTAATTTTATAATAATTAATATCACAAATGTACGTACTTTCCATCATTTTTGTGGCCATTTTTTGAGTGGTACTTAATGCCATTCACGTTTTTGTACCTTTTATTGCAACCTGGTACTGGACAAGCGAAAGGTTTGTCGATATTGGTTTCAGTTGGAAGACTGCGACTTACACCCCTGCAATTGAATCGAAATAATTTTCTTAAATAATCAAGGTGTCTACCCGACGGATGATTTTAAATTCCCTGTTCACTACTGGTCAACTGTTATTTTTTTCCGGCCAATTTAAAAGAGTTCAAAAGATTTATGAATGATTTCAATTTTTGAAATGATTTTGATGATTTTGAATGACTTCAAACGATTTTTTAAGATTTCAAGAGAATATCAGATAATTTTTGGTCATAAGAATTGCAATTCTGATTTGGAACAGAGAAGTTTGTAAAAGAATTATAATTCTGAATTTGAACAGGGATTTTTTTCAATTCCCTTCTTTTAAATCAGAATTAAAATTATTTTCCAAAATTCCCATACTATGTCAAAAATTCTCTGTTCCAAATCAAATTATAATTCTTTATGGAAACTCCCTATACTAAAGTAAAAATTAGAATTCTTAACGAAATTTCCTGTTCTAAAATAAACCCAGAATTAAGATTATTTCTTTACGGAAATTTCCTGTTCTAAAGTCTAAATTATAAATCTTTACGGAAATCCTCTTTTCCAAAGTGAAAATTATAATACTTTACAAAAGTTCCCTGTTCGAAAGTGAAAATTATAAATCTTCACGGAAATTTCCTGTCCCAAAGTCTAAATTATAAATCTTTACAGAAATGTTCTGTTCCAAGTCGCAATGACATTTATTTCCAAATATTCCCTGTTCCAAGTCAGAATAATATTTATTTACAAAATTTTCTATTATAATTTAGCAATATAGTAACTTCTTGTTTCCAGAATTTGGAAGAGGGAAGTTTGAAATTCTATCAAATTTTTATTTGCAAAAAAAAAGAATTTCTAAATTGAAACAAATTCTGATTTAGAACAAGAAATTTTTAAAATCTGATGAATTCTGTCTTGGACTAGGGATTGGTTTTGTAAATTCCCGTTTTATAAATCACTATTAAAATGATTTTCCAATTTCCCGTTCCACGTCAAAAATTCCCTGTTCCAAGTCAAATTATAATTCTTTACTGAAACTCCCCGTCCTAGAGTAGAAATTATAACTCTTAAGGAAATTTTCTCTTCTAAAGTGAACAAAATGAAAATGATCATTCTTTACGGAAATTCTCAGTTCTACCTCATAATTATAATTCTTTTAGAAAATTCTTTACTAAAATTTCCTGTCCCAAAGGCCAAAGTAAAAATTATAACTACGGAAATTCCCTGTTCCTTGTCTATAATTAATCGAGAACTATGTTGTGAATGCGCCTAGTTATAGTTAATAGTTATAGTTTAATACATAGATTATACATAACCCTGTAGTTGGTGTAAACTGTTGGATTATCTCAAATAAATATCAAATATAATAACTCCCTTTTCCAAAATTTGGAAGAATGAAGTTTTAAATTGTGACGAATTTTGTTTTAGAACTGGGATTTTTTTTAATCCCCTTCTTCTAAATCAGAATTAAAATTCTTTTCCTAAATTCCTGTTCCATGTCCAAAATTACCTCTTTAAAGTCAAATTATAATTCCTTACGGAAATTCCCTGTCCTAAAACAAAAATTATAATTTTTTACTGAAATCCCATGTCCCAACTCAGAATTATAATTCTTTTAGAAAATTCACTAATTGTAATTCTTTTGGAAAATTCCCTATTATAAATGAGAATTATGATTTTTTCACAAATTCCATGTTCCAACTCAGAATTAAAGTACATAATAAAATGTATAAAACCACTTTTAATATGCATATTAGTGCATTCGGGAGAGAAATTCCGGTCACTGAATCAAATTCCCCGTGATTTCCCGGTCAGGTAGACACCCTGATAATAATCTACTATAAAAGAAGGTTGAAAATTTATTAGAATTTTAATTACTGCATTTTACGAGAAAGTATAAAATCAAGGTGGCTATGCGGAATTGCATTTTTAAAAATAAATTTTCATATACCTGCTTCGGTATCTTAAAATAAAATCAGTCGAAAATTCTTCAGTCGTGGCCCAGGAATCATTGCTATCATCCGGTCCGCTTGTAAAATCTTCATCTCCTTCAGTTTCTGTAATCAAAATTAGAGTTTATTTTTTTCCTATAAAATTGGTACCTTTGTAGCAAAAAGGGGATTTTTACGGTTTTTTTACCTGTTGGACTGTCGTTTTTTATTCGAACGGAGGATGCATGGCAATTACTGGGTCGGGTTTGAACTTGAAGTGGCTTCATAATCTCTCTTCTTGCTGCATCCGTAAAAAATCGCAGAACGTATGACATAGGAACGCATGACGGTTGTTGTTTTTCCTTTTGCTCCACGACTTGAGGGTCATAGTCTAAGTGCGTGAGATGATGCTTAAAAGTCTTGTAATTTCCTCCAGAATTGAGGGTTTTAATGGCTAAAAATTACTCGAAATGATAACGGTGACTCATTTTCTATTTATAATTATATTATTTCATCAAAACATTTTCTTATAACCTTCTGGGCGCTAGAGAAAATTTAATTGATTTTAAATATTTTTTCCACTTCAAAAACTCTCCAAATTAGCCCCTTTCAATATCCAAGTTCTGAGAAAGAACCTTTTAAAGTGAAAGCCATGAATTATTTCCTTTTTTTTAACAGGAAACTTAATTTTAGAATAGTTACTTTTTATTTTAGACATATTTCTACACATTCAAGGATGATTATTGCGGTAATTAATTAAAAAGTTAATTACTTTCTTATCAATGTCGAGCAAATTTTCCTCAAGTGTCACCGTTATTTTTTAAAGTAACTTTTGTAATAGGAGATACTTTTTGCTTATTTAATATATTTTCTATTTATAGTCGTTAATTATTAACACAGGAAGTCTATACATTCTAAAACTTACGTCCTTTTGACATAAAAATTAATTTTAATTTATTCCTGACCGAATCATGTCGCAAATGACTTATTTTTGATAAAAAGTATTATTGCAGATAAAAAAAGTGGACGTGTACTCTTTCAAATCAAAGGGCAACTAATTTTTCAAAGTTGATATCAAAATAGTACTTTTTGTGAAACTCAGTGTTTTTTTTTTAATCTGTGTTATTTTATAAACTTTTTATTACTATCCGAGAAAAGAAATTATTTTTGTAATTTTTCTTGTTATTCGGGACTGGCTACTTAGGATTATGAAAGTACATATTTTTAACATTGACTTTTATTATCAAAAGCTCGCTTTAAATTATCATTTTTGTGCCAAGTTCAGGTTTTTGCTATCGCCCAGGCTAATCGAATTTTTATACTTTTCGTGCTACTTTGCAGAAAATGGTTAATAAAATATTTTCATGTGCATCTTAAAAACATGTAAGAGTTAAAACCGAATTTTATTCAATTTCACAGGAGACAGCTCACAAAAGATATAAAAATAGGTCCCAATCTTGATTTAAAGAAACCTGTGTCCAATTTTTGTTTACAACATATTCAATCGAAAAGCCATTTACAAACATGATTTTGAAGTGGACTCGATCAAATAATAAGTTTTTTTTCAACAGAAAAAAGTCTGGAAGATAAGGGGTTAATTATGCATTTTCAGTAAAATTAAAAACAGGAATAAAGTAGGGAATATTAGAATTATGTGCAGAAAGATTAAAAACACATTTTTCTTTCTTAAACCCAAAAAAGTTGATCTATGCTCTTTAATAAATCATGAATGAAATTATCTGCAATTTGCCCATGAGAAAAGAAATAAATTTCCCGTCAGGTAGAAAAAGTCCCAACCACAGCTAGAATCTGAATGAAAATTACGAATTCCAAGTTACGAAACAAAAATTCCAGTATAAAAAAAAACTCCCCTTATTCCCAAATCGCCTGTAACTACCACCCATTGAAAATAAAATGCTGTCACGCTGAATTACCTTATAAAAGCCCAATAAGCGAAAACAAAATTTCTAATGCCCCCTGCTAAACTAAAATCCGACACACATAACCTCAAAACCGCTCTCGTGGATGGCAAGACCGTACAGTCACGAGAATCGCCTACCGATATGAGTTTCTTCTATGTGTTGAATCAATCTTCCTAGATTCTTGAAAGTGAGGCCGCAGTCGTTAAATTTGCAAATATTAAGCATAAACACAGCCATAGTCAAAATCTCGTCAACTTGACTACGGACTCCAGCAACCAAGAACAAGACCAAAGACCGGCTGGAACCGGCAGGAAACCACCCTAATCAAGTTCACTCCCAAATCTCACACTTGAAACTCTATCGGTATTGAAACTCAAAAATCCACATTCCAAAATTAATTCCACAGACCCAAAAATCATAAAGTCGTCTTTTCTCTTCCTGGAATTTCCTGATTCTAATTTTGGCGTGAAACTTGATTAGCAGACCGCGGAACAGTCTCCCTGAAACTCTTGAATTGGAAGTAGCTAACGTCAAACTACCTTATTGTGACCATAGCCGCGTGACGGCGCTCGCTATGCAGTGGCTCAAATTCTAGTTTGAAAAATTAATTAAACTGTTAATTATTATACTTCGAACGTTTTTAAATTGAAAATATATTTTTTTAGTTTAATCTGTTTGAAGTGTGACCAGAGCTGATTTACGGAATGTAGGACAACCGGGCTTCAAAAAAGATGACAAAGTATAGGACATAGAGGGCTTGAAAGTAGAGGAAAAAAGTTGGAATAAAATTTTAATCATACTTTTCTTAAAAACATGAAATTTCAACGTGAATTTTTTGAAATGCATACAACAACAAAATTTTAAACTTTTTTATTTTACAGCGCTGTAAGAAAGAAGTAAGGGTAAAAATAAATTAGAAAATAAGAATAAAAATATAAAAACCATCGTCACGTATATATTCTAATTCTAAGATTTTAAAATAAATATTTTACAGGGCCTAAACCAAACATTTGAATTTTCCACCAAAAAAGTTAAAATTTGGAACCCAGAAAGACGAATTTTCAACAAAACAATTTATTTTTTAACGATATAGATGAAATTTCTACCAAGAAGATTAATTTTTTACAAAAAAAAAATGAGTTTTCAACTAAATAAGATCAATTTTTAACCAAAAATGGAATAATTAAATTTTCAGTTTAACAAATTAATTTTCAACTAAAAAAAGCGACGTATCAACAGAATAGTTAAACTTTTAACCAAAAAGATGAAGTTTCAACCTAAAAAGACGAATTTTCAACAAGATAGTTGAACTTTTAACCAAGAAAGATTTTTCAGTGAAGAAGAAAAAAAATTTTTAACCAAACAGATGAATTTTCAACCCAACAAGACGAATCCTCTAAAAAACAGTTGACTTTTGAACCCTAAATGAATTTGGAACAAAGAAGATAAATTTCAACAGAAGAGTTAGATTTTCAACAAAAAAGACGAATTTTCAACCAAAAGGATGACTTTTTAACAAAATTGTGGAATTTTCAACCAAAAAAGATCAATTTTTAACCAAAAATATAATAATTAAATTTTCAGTTAAAAGAATTAATTTTCCACGAAAAAAATCAAAGTATCAACAGAATAGTTTAACTTTTAGCTAAAGAGATGAATTTTCAAACCAAAAAGACGAATTCTCTACAAAACAGTTGAATTTAGAACCCTTAAATATGAATTTTCACCCAAAAAAAAATAATTATCAACCAAATAGTTGAATTTTCTACCAAAATAGTTGAATTTTCAACAAAGGAGGTGAATTTTCAACCATGAAAGATGTTTCAGTCAAGAAGAGAAAAATTTCAACCAATTTATTGAATTTTTAAACCATCAAGACAAATTTCTTAATTCCTAAAAATAGTTGAAAATTCAACTCAAAAATATGAATTTTCAGCGACACAATTGAATTTTCATCCAAAAAGAATGACTTTTTAACAACGTGTTTCAACTTTTAGCCAAGTAGTTGAATTTTCAACCAAATAAGATGAATTCTCAACCAAAAATGTAATAGTTGATATTTAAACCAAAAAACATTTTAATTTTAAATCAGAAACAGTTGAATTCAACCACAAAAGACAAATTTTCAAAAAAATTGTTGATTTCTCAACCAAAATAGATTTTTCAGTCAATAAGAAAAAAGACTTCAACCAAATTGACCAAAACATTGATGAAGTTTCGACCAAGAGGATTAATTTTCTGCCATAAAAGGCGAATTTTCAAATCAAATAAATAAATTTTCAACCAAAGAGAGGAAATCTCAACTATAATGATGAGTCTTCAACTAAAAAGATGAATTTTTAACAAAGAATTACAACTTTCAACCGAGTAGTTAAATTATCAACATATACTATATATTGTTTAATTTTTAATAAAAAACAGTCGAATTCAACCACAAAAGACAAATTTACAAAAAAAATTGGTTGAATCCTCAACCAAGACAGATTAATTTTCAACCAAACAGTTACACTTTCAACTAAGAAAGATGAAATTTCTACCAAAAGAGATTAGTTTCTGAAAAAGACGAATTTACAACAAAATAGTTGAATTTTCAATCAAAACAGATTTCTCAATCAAGTAAAAACAAATGTAAACCAAATTGTTGAATTTTTAAACCAATAAGATAAATTTTCTACATTATATTGAAATTTTCAACCAAAGAGATGAATCTTCAACCACAAAAATAAATTTTTAAAAAATACGTATCTAAATTTTCAACAAAATAGTTGAGTTTGCAACTAAAAAGATGAATTCCCAACCAAAAACGGAATAATTTATTTTGAGTTTAAAACATGAATCTTCTACAAAGAAAAAACGTATTTTCAAACAAAAAATTTAAATTTTTGACCAAAAAATTGAATTTTTAACAAAAAGTTAATTTTCAACCAAACATTTGAATTTTTTACCAGAAAAGTTGAAATTTGGACCCCAGAAAGACGAATTTTCAGCAAAACAATTTAATTTTTAACCAAATATATGAAGTTTCTACCAAGAAGATTAATTTTCTACCAAAAAAAGATGAATTTTCAGCAAAATAGTTACACTTTCAACCAAAGAGATGAATTTTTAACTAAAATGATGAATCTTCAACTAAAAAAATGAATTTTTAACAAAGTACATAGTTCAATTTTTAGCCAATAAAATAAATAAACCATAAAATATGGATTCTCAACAAAATAGTTGAACCCTCAACCAAGAAAGATTTATCAGACAATCTATAAAAATCTTTACGTCTTATTTACGACATTCAATCAATTTAATTGCTTTTGCAACTATTTTTTCACTTTCACTACTCAAATTTTGGCAACAGAGAGCCATAGAGATTTATAGCCAAATATAGAAAAGGGCAATTTTTCTTCCACCCTGGAATTCAAAATTTTCGAAAACAATAGAAATACATTTAAAAAAAGGTAATTTCAGAATTGTATATTCATATTTTTTTTGGTTCAAAATTAATTTTTTTTTTTAACTGAAAATTTAACAATCCCAGTTGAAGATTCATCAGTTTAGTTAAAATTTCATCTCTTTGGTTGAAAATCCAAATATTATCAGTTGAGAATTCATCTTTTATGGTTAAAAATTTTCTTATTTATTTGAAGTATAATTATTTTGTTCAAAAATCAATAATTTTGACAGAAAATCATTCTATGCATTTCAAAATTCAGATGCTTTATTGAAAATTCATTTTTCTGGGTTAAAAATTTAACTATTTTGGTAGAAAATTCAATTATTTGGTTAAAAATTAACGTTTACGTTAAAAATTCCACTGTTCTGTAAAAACTTCCCCTTCTTTAATTGAAATTTCAACAATTTGATTGATTTTTTCTCCTTTCTTGACTGAAAATTCGTTTTTTGGTTGAGTTCAGCTGTTTTTTATTTAAAACTAAAATCTTTCTTGATTCAAGTATCAATTATTACATTTTTCGTTGAGAATTCATCTTTCTTTGTTTAAAATCAATTTTTCAATTGAAAATTAAACTATAACATTTTTTATTAAAGATTTCTCCTTTTTAGTTAAAATTCATGTATTTTGTTGAAAATTAGTGTTGTTTTAGTAAAAAAATCAACTATTTTGTTGTAAATTCGTTTTCTTTTTGGTTAAAAATAATTTTTTTTACTGAAAATTTAACTAATCTATTTTTGGTAAAAAATTGATCTTTTTTAATCTAAAATTCAACTATTTGGTTACCTTCATGTATTTTGTTGAAAATTCGATTTTTTTGGTAGAAAATTCACCTTTTTGGTTGAAAATTCAACTATATTGTTAAAAAGTCATTCTTTTTGGAAATCCTTTTTGTTGAAAATTCAATTATTTTGTTGACAAGTCATTCTTTTTGGTTTAAAATCTACTGTTGTGCAGAAAGTTCGTCTTTTTAGAATAAAAATGCAACTGTTTGGTTAAAAATTGATCTGTTTTCGTTGAGAATTCAATTATTTTGTTGAAAATTATGCTACTTGGTTGAAAGTTGAACTACTTTGTGAAAAATTCATTTTTTGGTTGTAGATTCATCATTTTAGTCAAAAATTCATTTCTTTGGTTTGGCATTTGGTTGAAAATTTATCTTGTAATGTTTCAAAAATATTATGTCGATCATCATGATTAACGTGTGAATATTAAATATATATGTATATATATTTCTAAAACAAAAAGGTAACGATAGTTACTTTTTATGAAAAAGTAACTAAGAAAAAGTTACGTTTTGAATCGGTACAAAGATTGATCGGTGGCGATAACAATAACGATAAATAGTTACTTTTTTCGTTACGTAACGGTAACTATAACTAGTTCCTTTTAAAAAGTAACTTACTCATTACTGTTGAAAAGATAAGCTAGAAAATTTAATTTCAAACCAAATTTGAAATTGTTCCCACCTAAAATTTAAAAATTTCGATCCACTGCACAACTGGCGACACTACACGGCTAGAATATAATAACTAATTAGCTGCAGCGAAACACCAGAACACTCATCGTCGTGCTCTTTCGGCTAAATTCGGTTGGTCGATAACGTGAGCCAAGGCGTGGGAAGCCGTGATCGGGTCCCACGGAAGTTGCGCTGTTCCGTTCTGTTCCGTCGTGACGACTCGTGATAGGCCTTCTCTTCTTTCCGTTCGTCGTCCACTCGCCGATTCAACATTCCAAAGGCCGGGTCACTTTACCAGCCTTGCCTCCCCGTCGACACTGGTCTTTGGTAAGTCCGAACTCCTGCCTTCTCTTTCCCCGGAAACGTGAGTAAAATCAACTGAAATTCGGACTCAAGACATCACTATTTAACCCGAAAGTGCGCGCTTTTTCATCCCCCTCTGAAAAATCTCTGGGTTTTCCATTATCAGCAGAAATCTCGATCCAGTGACGCGAACCGTGGAACTCGTCACTCGGCCATTTTCCCAAGTGTGCTCGTTACGACCTGGCCTCCAAGTTTCTCATCATCCGGCGATTCACGGGGTGTGTAGAACAAAAATCAAATTTGGGTCGAAGTTGCGAGTTTTTTTGGTACCCAGGTGACTTTTAACCTTAGATTTTGAAGTTGGAAGTCGTGTGGATAATCGGCCTGCTCTTCTCGTTACGTAACTTCACATTCTTCGTTTCCACGAGCCAAAGCAATTTTTCGAATAAAAAAAAAATAGAGATTGAAAAAGTAGGAAATTAAAAGGTTTCTTGACTTTTTAAAAAACGAGTGTCTTCATTCCAGATTCTTGAAGTGAACGACCTTCTCCACCAACGTCATAATGTACTGCACACGATTCATCGCACCAGTCGCCAGGTCCACCGTGAGTACTTATTATAACATTCATTTTTGTCAGTGAAAATTTCTATTAAAATCGGAAAAAATCGAAAGAAAGTGTGAGAAATGTCATTTGAAACTGGGAATTATGGTTAGATCTAGATTATGATTTGACTCTAGAGGTTTTGGGGATTTAAACTCTTCTGGCCTAATTTGGTTTTTTGGAGTAAATTGAATTGTTTTTGAGTCAGGGTTTATTTATTTACATTTCTAATATTTATTTATGTCTATTAAATGATTTTTTGTGTCTTTATTAATTTTATTTATTACTTAACCTATTTTAAGTTTTAATTGAAGGACGGATGCAAATCAAAATATACATATATATTGCCCTAAAGAGTCGTTTGCGCAGATTTCATTTATTTGGGATTTTCAGGTGAGAGATTAGATAGATTTAAACCTCAAAGGTGAAGAGCACGTTTTATTTATCCTTATGTAATCTTGTCTCTCGGCAAAATAAAGAGAGAAATGGAATTACATGAATTGTTATAAATAGGGAGTTTTGAGAAATTATAAACTTGACCTTCAGAGACTAATAGTTTACTAGTAAGTTATTTTAAATAAATAATTTCCTATTCTCACTTGATGATTCTTTCGATAATGTCTTATGTAATCTCAGTTGGGATTCCAATTTAATTAATTGATTACAATTGTACTCTATTGATATTATTTAAGAGGACTTGTTAATTGATTTTTTATTTATTTAGAGAAATATTTTCTGTAATGATTTTGTGTTTGAATCTGTTTTGAGATGTTTGACCTCTTTAGGAATATAATCAATTTCCAATACAATAATCAATTATGAATTAACTTTAACTTCATTGATTATTATTTAATAAGTGAAAGTATCTTTCAAATTTTTAGAAGGATTGTTGAATTGCTTATATTTATGAGAAGTTAATATTCACTTATACTCTCATTCATCTTGTAGATCTTATGTAATGATTTACTTTCTTTGAGGTTATTTTCTACTTTTCTGAAAGGCCACGATACTTTATAAATGTAAAACTATTTATTGTTAATCTTCATTTAAAATTTAAATAATTTTATAATCATATCGAATTTTGAGATTAATTAAATAATTATGTAATTATTTGTTTTTATTTAATCAATCTTTTCTTAATTCAAAGTTAAAAATCGATTGAGTTATAATTGAAATAAATGGCTTAAAAATAATAAGCCTCTTGACGAGAAAGTTTTTTAATTTTCCTGTTAACTTTTTTATTTATGCTTAAATAATATTTATAATAGTTTATATATTTAAAAAATTATTTTTAATAATTTAAAATAAAGCTTAATATATAACTTGCTCAGCGCTCGAAAATTCGTAAAAGAATTTTTTTTCAATATAAACTTGTAGAGAATAATGAGACGCAACTTTTTTCTATTTCCCGTTTTTTTGTCCGATGATTACTTTTAGTAAGTTGGCCAATTGTTATTGAAATTGTTTGATGCCTACAAAACAATAAAAAAAACTGAAAATCGCCTATTGATTATTAATATTTAATTGCGAATTGAAGCCGGTCGGTAACCATGTTTTTTTTTTAGTTTTTCCGACAAAAAGTATCGGGGGAAGTTCAAAGTTGAAAAAGTTCCAGTAAGGCATTTGTTCCTCACTATTCAAGGAAGATTTATGGAAACTTTCAGAACGATTCATTGAAAATTAACGGAATTAGGCGTTTTATAAGAAAGCTGTCTGAAAATACTCAGGGCTCACGGAAATATCGTTGGCTGCATCGTATGCTTTCTTATAAAATATATAATTCCGTCAATTTTCAATGAATCGATTTGAAAATTTCTAGAAATCTTCCTTGAATAGTCAGGAACAAATGCCCCACTGGAAGTTTTTTCAACTTTGAACTTCCCTCGATACTTTTTGTTGGCGTAACTAAAAAAAACATGGGTACAGATCGGCTTCAATTTGCAATTAAATATTATGATTTAATAGGCGATTTCCATTTTTTTTCATTGATTTGCAGGCATCACTGGAATATACTTAATGTGTATGCCAAGTTTGAAACAATTTCAAGAACAATTGGCCAACTTACGGGTTATATTTTTAAAACTTATTGAATTTAGGGGTAAATTTTTTTCAGTTTTTAATTTTTATCATTAAAAATAATCATCGGACAGAAAACAGCAAATCGAAAAAAGTTCCGTCTCATTATTCTTTACAAATTTATATGGAAAAAAATTAATTTTGCGACTTTGAAAATATGTATTCATAAACTCAGACGTTTATACAACACTTTACGCGTTTTCGAGCATTGGGCGAGTTATTTGATCCGCGCCTTAATTGTAAAATTCTATGGAAATTTAATATGTAGTCCGGCGATTTGAAGTTTTGAAAAGCTCAAAATTGAATACTTACTTTCACCCTAAAAGAGTTTTAAAACGACAAATTCTTTTTTAAAAGGTTTTAAATTTTAATAATTTAAAAACGGTACACTCCAAAAATTGTACAGTCATTAAAAAAATTAAAATTAACTCAAACTTTCGATTTTTCTCGATTTCAATTTTCCTCTTACTGTTGTTTACAATATATGTTAATCTTTTTATTTTTTAGTTGGTCGCTGGAACCAAGAGTTACCTCCGGCCGCTGAGCAGTGCAGCACTCGGCCAAAGCCAGTCTCTCCAGGAAAACCAAAGGCTGGTTCCATCCACCGTCGCCTTGGTAAGAATATTTTCTACATTCAAAATCCTAATTAAACATAAAAACCAAGAATCTAATGAAACAATCTTTTTCTAGTCGCCAATCGTGCGCAGTTTCCAAACCTCCGCCATCAGCCGCGACATTGATTCAGCCGCCAAATTCATCGGGGCGGGTGCCGCCACCGTCGGTGTTGCAGGATCAGGTAAAAATATTCTCTTTCTATATTAAAATACAATTGTGTACCGAATGGAGGAATCACGTTCCAAATTATCCAATCTTTTTCATTTGATTAGTTTCTTCCTTTTTAATAAAATTGATTGTAGGTGTTGGCATTCAACTTTTTTAAGGGCTTTGTAGGCAAAACCCTTACAATCTCGGTTGCCCGTCAATCCGGACGATTCTGAGATTTTGTATGAAGTAATAGTTCATCAGTAACCTTCGCAAAAAAACTTTAAGAACTGTGACAAAAATCTGTTTCCGAAAAAAAATCAAAATAGTGCCAATGGAGGGTATCGGGGGGGGGGGATATTTGTCTTAAAACCAGCATACCGGGGTTGGAGGGAGTACGAGACATATCTTAGTGGGCGTTTGCCGCCCGCTTTACGAACTGATTTTTGACTCATGATGTCCTTGTTTTGAAAGAAAGACCCAATTGACGATGGAGTTGGTCTCCAAAATTGGGAATTGGCATTCTGTCTTCTTGGAAGTTGGATCAGTGTTTGTCTCGTTTATTCGAAAGGAATGATGCTGTCCGACCTTTAATCCCTTCCTGCATCCTTTTTATGTGTTCCTGATGAATGGATTCCATGCAAGAAAAAGTAACTTATAATTTAATTTTTTTATGAATATTGATAGTTTTTAAGTCATTTTATTATAATTGTTACAAAAAAGTGTACTGTACAAATGACAAAAGAATGAAACTCTTTGAATTTAAATGTCGTGCCACACTTTCACATTCCCTCTAATTTTTGTTTTTTTGGTGCGAAAGTGAAATTGCAAGATTTTCGTTTTTAAAGTAGCATTAGTGAAATTGATGATTTGAGTTACTAAATGTGAATTCTTTATTTTTCCATGTGCTGGAATCGGGTCGGTATTTGGTTCGTTGATCATCGGCTACGCGAGGAACCCATCCTTGAAACAGCAGTTGTTCTCGTACGCCATTTTGGGCTTCGCCCTCTCCGAGGCCATGGGTCTTTTCTGTCTTATGATGGCCTTCTTGCTCCTTTTCGCATTCTAAGTTATCAAACCTCCATAACCAAATATCGATAGTTTTAGTGTGTCGCTGTTTCGGCACTGACACACTAAACATTGACGTTGCGAGTAGTATTATTTTGAACTCTTTTGTTACTCGAACGATTCATCATTGTTGTGCCGTAGAGTACGCACGTTGTTGAGGTAACTCTTTGAGAGGAATCTGTACAGTGATATCGAATAAACATCTTTGTCGTGAGATTTTGTAGTTTTTGTTTCAACCAATCACCTCCTTGAAGGTGACCAGTTCCTTACGTCTTCTATTTAAAGGTGGAGATCAAGGACGAGGAATTCGATTCTTTTGAGAGGTTCCTTGTGTTTAGGGCGAATCATTTAGAGTTAACAAATTAAGAAAAGACAATCCTTTAAAATTTTGAAATTCAAATCTTTTAATTTTTTTGAACTTATCCTATTTCATTTTCAGTAGGAAATTTAGATTACTACCATGTCCTAATCGTGTAAGTGTAGCCACGATGTTCAGCCAGTGTCACCAACTTTATGATCTGAATATCACAGGATCCTTAAAATTAAGAAATCACGTTTGGTGTTACCTAAATGTGATCTTTTATCTTTACAGGTGCTGGAATCGGGTCTGTATTTGGTTCATTGATTATTGGCTACTCGAGGAACCCATCCTTGAAACAGCAGTTATTCTCGTACGCCATTTTGGGTTTCGCTCTATCCGAGGCCATGGGTCTTTTCTGCCTTATGATGGCATTCCTGCTCCTATTCGCCTTTTAAGTTATCAAACCTCAACAATCAAATACCGATAGTTAAAGTGTATCGCTAACGCTCTAAAACTGTCGGTATTGTCGTTGCGAGTAGCACATTTTAAACTATTGTTACTTTAACGATTAATCATTGTTGTGTCGTCGAGTACGCACGTTGTTGAAGTAACCCTTTGAGAGGAATCTGTACAGTAATATCGAATAAACATTTTTGTCGTGAGATGTTGCAGTTTTTTTTTCTAATACAACATCCATGTAAGTCAAAGTAACTTATGCACAAATTTCATAAGAAAATCAGCTCCTGACTTCACAGATCTTCTGATTTTGTATTATTGGGTGAAAAAATAAGTAATGAACCTCCATTATTTTAAGAAATTATATTTATATATAAAAATATTCGTTAACTTTCATTGGCATAATTATTTTAAAAACATGATGATAAAAAATAATGAAGAGTAAAGATTCATGCAAATCGAATTTGAATTTTCCCGGGAAAAAGTAGCAAATAGCTGCGTCATCTAGTTGCCGATTGTTTGTGATCTTATTGGTTAATTTCTTTGTAATATTCGCGTTGTTATGTTAATAAACAATTTGTTGGGCGTCATTTTACATATATTTAATGAAAATTGAACAATAAACAATGTTTTACATCATTATCATGATAATACTTAATTTTCTTGATCTCCTGATTTTTTTTTCAAACCTGACTTTTAATCCGACCCAGCGGTAACACTGATGAATAAATAATATTAAAATATTGAAAGAATTAATGCAAAATGTAGAAAAACTATAAAAGAACTTATTTTATATGTACATACCTCTATATCAGTGGTCCAAAATAAATAATTCCTTTAATCATATAGCCAGAGTATCCACAAAAATTTATTTGTTCTACAAGCCAATTTATATTGACATCTAGTAATAACTTTTTCCGCGGATTTTTCTACTTCAATAATTTGAATTATCTCTAATTTCATCTCTAACTTCTGAATTATTAAATGTTTCACTTACATTTATCTCAACAGGAACCAAAGCCTAGCAGCCATAATGTTCAGGCAGTGCTAACAACTTATAATCTGAAAAATTACAAGATCCTTATTATTTTTAAGAATAAGCTTACTCAAATAGACATTTATAATTAAACTTTATTTCGACTGAATAAGTTAACCTAACGTTGTTTCACAATTAAAAACTAATCTGGATCCACTTACAGAAGCACGCTTAAATTTTACGTTAATTAATATAATCCCAATTTTTAATCCCTTACAATAAAGACTAAATTCTACGAAGAAACGCTGCTCGCGTTCGGGAGTCTGGTCGGTTCTCCAATACTATTTGAAGGCAGCATATCGAGCTGCTGTAAAAGAGTTTCTCTTTCCTTAAGACAGCTCCATGCCTTTTCCTGTTCCTTTCTTGAAAGTGGGATTTTCCTCTGCTTAGAAACAGCTAATTTATTATAATGCTCGACTACCTCATTGTCGACAGTGCTGATTTTTCGTTTTAATGTTTGGCGTTTGCTCTCCTCCTGTGCGAGTGTCAAAAGCCTTTTCAGCTGTGAAACATTATGACCAGAAAGTGCCGAAAGCTCCTGTTGACAGCGTTTGATTTCCGCAAGAATTTCATCGTCTTCTTGGCTTTTCTTTTGAGAATCCGGTTCAAGAATTCCCTGCTCGACGAGCTCCTTGTGCATTCGGAGCTCCAAATTCATCGAATTCTGGATTGTGAGGTCCCTCAAAACTGGCGGATCTCCGTCGCGGAAGAGTTTGCTATCTGTATTATTATTTGCGACGTAGACATTCTCTTCTAGAAGAGCGGAAACCAATCGTTGTGTCAATGGACCTGAAAAGAACAATTGAATTTTTTGTTTTTAATAATTAAATGATGACAATGGAATTACTTCGGAAGGTAGGTAGGATTTTAATATATATTTCAGGTTTGAATATTGGTACGGTACTTGCAATGTTGCAAACTTTACAAAACGTGTAACAAATTAGAAATTTTCTCAGGCCGATCAACTCTGAGACACGAAAAATAAAGTCTTTCTATTTTCCACACAAAATCGGTATTTTTATTTTAAAAGGTTGAAGCCTTGTAGTCTCTTTTGTACAAAAATTTGGTTAGATACTTGTAAAACTGAAATTTCCTGCTTCAACCTTTTAAATAATTGCTTTCCTAATACCATTATTTAAATGAATTACTATTTCAAATTAAAAAATACTAACCAGCGATGCCATTCACTTTTTTATCCGCTTTCGTCATCAAAAGTGAAACATCTGACCGACTTTTCTTTTTATCCCTGTTTGAATTCGAAGCGTCTTCTTCTTGCAATAAATCATTATGAGCCCAGAGCAAACTGTAGTGTCGTCCCAAGGGTGGAATTTTTTTGAACTCGGAAATATCTCCGTGTGTTGCGATAAGTTCCTCCAATAATTTGATATCATCAGCCATAATATCAGTGCAATATGGATCTACCGATGCCCAAAATTTATTAGGAGTGTCATTTTTAGGCATCAATTTTGGAACATCTTTACCCTCAATACGAACTAGTTCGTGTGGATTAGGAACAATTTGATTTAGAGAACTTCCGGGAGTTCGTTGTTTGAAAAGTTTGCTGGGCAAGGGAGAGTGAGTTTTCGTGTTCAGCTCCTTGACTCTGGATTTGTCGTCCCTCATTTTCTTGTCAAGGAGGTTGAGACCCTTTCCGCTTTTTGATCTTCTGTCTCGCCGTTCCTCAGTTGGTGAGAGCGCGGCCCCTTCTTCCTCGAGCGTACGACGTCGAACGACTACGGAGGAAAGAAGCATTTCGAGCTCCAATTGTAGAGCGTCCAGGTCTTCCATTCCTACTCCTTCTTCTGGCGTTCGCTATAAAAAAAAAATTTTTGCTCTTAAATTACTATATAAATTTAGGGCTGCTACGATGCCTGAAAAATATGGATATTCGGAAAGTCAAGGAATTTTGCATCCCTTGACAAATCCGGACATTTGAATTAACGTAAATGTTGAGTTTTTTTGCCTACCGAAGGCTTAAATTAGAATTAAAGAGTAAATTGAATATAAAAACATTAAATAGTTTCTAAATTTGCTGAACTTTAATAATCACAAAAATTCATTAAATTCTCTGGCATGATTTGGACCTCAGACAGACATTTACAAATGGCGTATTTAAAAATTGTTTCGAAGGGACTGGACTTTATAAAAAAATATATAAATAATAATACCTGAAGAATAGCGGAGTACTTTGGCAAGTGTTTGTTCTTGTCAATTGTTTTTAAACTTAACAAAAATGCCGACATGTCTTCTGCTTCGGGACTCGTTTCTGGATTATTTAAAGTTGCTTGCGCTGATTTTCCACTTTCTCGCACCTTAACAACAGCTTTTTTTGAGTTTTGCTTTCCTTTTCCTGACATAATACTCCACTCGATCTACAAAACACAAAACTTTACTCCGAAATGTCCGAGAAACTCATCACTTTTGAGGTTATGTTCGCGAATATTGTCAACTTTTAAATCAGCACAATGCGTACGCTCTTTTAAATCTCCACTCCAAAATTTTGCAGAAGCAATTCTCACTAGCAGATTGTTAAAATAAGATCATTAATAAACCCAGAATCATGAAGAATAAATGAATTTGGGTAAATTTCATAAAATAACTCCGAAATGTGAACGGGATAAACTAGACAACTAGTTAAAACAAGCAGCCTCCACAATACGCGTGCGTCGAGTTTTCTTGGTTGGCGCGAATTTCAAACCGATAATAAGAATACGAAGGTAATACAAAAAAAGGATATTGCTGCTCAATTTGCATGAAAAAGGTTATTTTTTCTATTATTGACTGAATAATCAATATTGTGATTCAAACGATTGGACAATAACCCTTACAATATAGGTTATCGTTCTCGTCTGAAAGTGCCTGAAGACAATGCGCATGCGTGCATAGTAAATTGCATCACATTTGTTTTATTTTATTATAGTAACATGCTTGATTCTACGTTTCGAAAAGTGAATTTTAATCAATAATTTTGAAACTTTTCATGTGAAAAGTGTCAAAATGGAGGTGCATGATAGCCAAAATTTAAGTGCTCCATCACTTTCGTCGTTGAGTGTAAGTGTTTCAAATATAAACTCTCTGCACCGTTTTTCGTCACTAATTTTAAGGTTAGGATTCTCAGGCCACGTTTATTTAAAAATCGTTTACCACAAATAACGGATCACAATACAAGATTTTTGGTATTGAATTTCTTTATTTTATTATTTCCTATTTTCCCTTGCATTTATTTTCAAAATTGTCGAGAGTTTTTAGCGATTTAATCTGAGACTCCAAAATTTGTCGCATGGCTTTTTTGTGACTTAAAACGTATATAGACCGTTCGAAAATTCTGCGTTACTTTAGAAAGAATTTTTATGATACAAAAATTTGCCTTTTTGAATATTCATTTAAGACACTTAAAATGTATTGAAAACTATATAATATTTGGAGAATAATGGTGAAAATTAGCACTGGCAAAATTTGGATTCTTGTTATAAGGGAAATTTTGAGAGAAAATTGCATATTTTTATTATTTAAAGAATGCTATCTTTTAAACTTGATGCTGGGTTGCATTTTGAATTTTAATTTAATATCAACATATATCATTCATTTAACATATAATTTTATTAATTGTCTTTTTTAGGATGAGCCGCAACAAATGGAAAAACTTAAGCCCCTAGAGCTTCTCAAAATGAAAATGTGTAAATCACAGTGAGTCGAATTATACATTTTATTATGTTTTAAATTATAATTATTAAAATATGATTTTTACAATTCAATTTTTTCAGTGATTTGATTATGAACTACAATGATAAGTTAAAAGAGTCTATGAATCTCAAAACTTCGCTAGAACAAGCACAACATAAAGCAAAGAACATGGAGACCAAATACATGGCGACGCTCCAAAAATTAATAAATGTAGAACTCGTAAGTTTCATCCATATCCATTTAATATTTTCCACTAAAAGTCTGACAGCGAGTCATTTTTTCACTGTATTAAACTTAGAATCTCGCTCGCAGGCTTGTAATTAAAAATGATTGAATTTTCTAGAAATATTATTTGAATTTCTAACTTAACATTCTTTAATTCTTCTTTTTTCAGCAAAATACCGACCTTCGAAAATCGCTTGAAGACTCCATAAAAAAGGTAGTCGATCTTGAAACAAAGACTGCAGGAGATCAGCGACTCATTCAGCAACTTAATTGTAAAATTGAAGATAATGACGAGAAAAATGCCGATAAACTGATGGATGCTGATCTAAATAAATTTAAACTTGAAGGTAATTTTTAGGAAGAATTAGTTTCTGAATCTTTAACCGGGAATGTCCCAAATTATTGAATATTTCTCTCTATTTGAAATAAATTTTATTTACAGAGAAAATAAAAACCTTAGAGCAGGAAATCAAAACTCTGAAAAGACTTCGACCTGATAAAAAGAAATCTAGGAAAAATAAGGCAGTGAATACAGAACAAGTTCAGATCGTCGATTTCGGTAATAGAATATTAGAAATATTGAAATATATATTAAACTGTCTGAATAAATTCGGAGAAATTTATAATCTGAATTATTTTTCAGATACTAGTCTAAATGCAGAGGCAAATCTTTTGGAAAATCGCCTTCGAGAAAGTGAGTTTGATGAGAGTGTTGAAATTAAAGAGGAAAATTCATCTTCTATACTTTGCGCAAAGTGCGATGCTGCATTTGAAAAACTTATTAACTCTTTCGAAGCGCCTGAACCTTTGGTTACGCCGATTTTATCACTAAGTAAGAATATTTTTTAAGTTTAAAATAAGTAATTTACAAGTAAATCAAGGAGAGACTTTTCTTTAAAATTAACTATTTCTTATTTTTCAGATCCGCAACTCTACCCCAACGAAATCCAAAGTCACACAGAGCAAATAAGTTCAATGAGATGCAGAGAAGTAGTGGAACCCGAACATTTGACTGATCCTCCCAAAGAAACAAATCTCGAATCCGAGACAATTAAAACCCTAGAAAAAAGGGTAAAGAATTTAGAACGTAAAATAAAAAAACAAAATAAAATCGAGGATAAGAATCAATGCTGCCATTCCAATTCTAGTTCCTATTTTCCAAATCCTGTGAATCAGGATTTCATTCTGGGAATGTGGAAGAAACTACTCGATAAAGATAAACCTTCCCATAAACGCAAATGCAAAAAGAAGCTTAAGCGGTGTGAAAACAAAAGAAAGGTGGTTTCTAAAAAGAAGGGAAAGAGAAAAAGTTTCCAAAATTGGTTCGTGGAATCTTCAATCCAACCGGATAATTTGAGACAAGAGAATTTGGCAATTCCGAGTTTTATGGAAAAAATTATTTCAACGGGAATGAATTCAGAGCCTCAAATCAAACTGAATTCTTTAGAAGAGAGGAGGCAATTTCCAGGACCGAGTAAAGAGAAAGAATCGATTTCTGTAAACGAATTTTTCGAAAAAAATGTTTCAAAAAAATCTACTTTACCGCAAGTAATACTAGAACAAGAATCGGTTTTAATTCTGGAAAAGTCGAAGGGTGAAGAACAAACGGACATTACAAAAGAAAATGATTTCGAAATGCTGGAAGTGAGTCACGATCAAATTTCTGCAAGTTCTCCAAATATCGAGCCACCGAAAATTGAAGAAACAGATATAGTTTCAAAAGAATTTTCCACTTTACGGCAAGTAATCCCAGATCCAGAGGTATCAATTTTATATCATAAAAAAGAAATAAACGCTACAAAAGAAAATGATTTCGAAACACTGGAAGTGAGCCACGATAAAATTTCTGCAAGTTCTCCAAATATGGAGACACCGAAAATTCAAGAAACAGATATAGTTTCAAAAGAATTTTCCACTTTACGGCAAGTAATCCCAGATCCAGAGGTATCAATTTTGTATCATAAAAAAGAAATAAACGCTACAAAAGAAAATGATTTTGAAACACTGGAAGTGAGCCACGATAAAATTTCTGCAAGTTCTCCAAATATAGAGACACCGAAAATTCAAGAAACAGATATAGTTTCAACAGAACCTTCCACTTTACGGAAAGTAATCCCAGATCCAGGCGTATCAATTTTAAATCAAGAAAAAGAAATGAAAGCTATAAAAGAAAATGATTTCGAAATGCTGGAAGTGAATGACGATAAAATTTCTGCAAGTTCTCCAAATATCAAGCCACCGAAAATTCAAGAAACAGATATATTTTTAAGAGAACCCTACACTTTACGGAAAGTAATCCCAGATCCAAATGAATCAATTTTAGATCAAGAAAAACGAATAAACGCTACAAAAGAAAATGATTTCAAAACACTGGAAGTGAGCCACGATAAAATTTCTGCAAGTTCTCCAAATATCGACACACCTATTCAAGAAAAAGATCTACTCCGAGAAGAATCTCGCACTTCATCGAAAGTAATCCCAGGTCCAAAGGAATCCCTTTCAAGGAGAATCCCTTTCAATCAAGAAAAACAAACAAACTCTACAAATGACTTCGAAACGCTGAGAGTGAATCACGATAAAATTTCTGCAAGTTCTCCAAATATCGAGACACTGATTCAAGAAAAAGAGTCTCCCACTTCACCGAAAATTCCAGAACCAGAAGAGTCAGTATTGATCCTAGAAAAGTCAAAAGAAAATCTAACAAACTCAATTTCTTCCAGTTCTTCAAATATTATGGAGACACTGAAAATTCCTGGGATTCAGAAAGAAGCAAATGAAGTATTGAATAAAGCTTCCATTTCCGAAGGAGGCAGAAAAATTCTCGAAAATAGGATTCAAAGCGTGAAGAGAAAGGCCTCTTGGCTTGAGGAGAGTCCCGATAATATTAATAATTTATCAGTTTCGGGAGAACATTCTCGAAAAATGGTTCGCAGAAGATTGTCCTCACATGATTCCACCGATTCTCTTGAAATTCCACCGAAAATAAACTCCTCCGATTTTCAGAGTTTGCATTCAGAAAATACTTGCACGAATCTAGTCACGGATCCGGAAATAGGAGAAGGTAGCGAAATGCCAGAAGATATTTCAGAGATGGATGAAAGCAGTATTATTGATCAAGTACAAATTGTAGAGACGATTCCTTCTTCTGAAATTGACGAAGAGCTTGAATCTACAGAAGAGATTTTACAAGAACTGACAAATTCTTTTGATGAAAAGAGAAGATTTGATTTACTGGACGAACTTGCTTTGTCAGACGACGAATCTCCCGAGGAGATGAAAATTAAATCAAGTTCTTCTTTGGAAGATACTTCTCATAATTTTATTTCGAATTCGAATAAGAAAAACTCGAAGAATTTTATTCAAGGGAAAAGGTCTTCAGCTCTTCTTCTCACAGTCATAAGTCCAGTGAATCAGACGAAAAAGAAGATGAAAGTTGATGTGAAGAATTCCAAACCGGGAAATCGAGGAAATCTTCTAACGAAGATAAAAGCTTTGAAGAGGTGTACGAATAAAACGGTTTTGACTCCTATCTTTAAGAAATCGGTAATAAAAAAGGAGCTGAAAATTGATCCGAAACCTGAAATTAAGGTCAATGATGAGAGTGTAGCCTCGAATTCTCTCATGCCGACTAAAAAACGAAGAATTGCTCATACACCGAAAGCGGAAAGTGAATCTGGGAGTGTAACTTCCTTCGAAGATTTTCTGCTTGAAATTCCAATAAGAAAATCGCTCAGATCTGCGTCCAAATCGCCAGCAAAGAATAAAAGGATTAAATCAGAGGAGAAGAAATTGGATAATTCAGAAGAGAAGGAAGAGAAATCTCCGGTTAGGAAAAAAGGAAGACCGAAGAAAGTTAAAGTGCCAGAAGTAAATGCAGTTAATTTGCCAAAAGAAGCAGAAACAGAAGAAAATTTTAGATTAGATGTGGAGGGAGGAAAAATGCCTTTGAATTTAAGTTGGGATAAAAGTCAGACTGAAGGTTTAATAAAGAAAAGTGCCGTGCAAGAAAATTCGACTTTAATAAATAATACTTCATCTGACGAAGATGTTGCGCTTGCAAGTCGATTTGAAATGAAAAATGAATATTGGGAAAAGGCGAAAAAAGTTCTTGAGAGTATTAAAGAGAAGGAAAACAGTAGTGAAGTTAGAGAACTTCGTTCAAGGCAGGTTGAAGTTGCAGCCGAGGAAAATCTAGGAATACCGGGAATTGTGAAAAAGAACGGTAAACCTAAATTTCTACCGGTGCATCCTCAGAATCCGATCCTTAAGAGTTATTATGTGATGAAATTACTTAATGAGACTTTTGCAGAACAGCCGTTTGTGGACTTGCGTCAAAAATCGAAGCTCTCACAGATCTCTCTTGGTGAGAAAAAATGAATTTTTACTCTTCAGAAAGCTTTTGAATTTCTAATTTTAATTCAATTCTTTTTTACAGAAAAGAATGTTAAACTGCAATTAAGCAGATTGATAGCGAGCGAAACATGGACGGTGGAATTACACTTGGATGTAATAAAAAAAATTTGTGAACTCTGTCAAGCATCTACCGCAGCAAAGTTAGTATTCAATAGCATAATTCTCAAAATTTTAAATCCAAATGTAATATTTGATAATCTATTTATTTTGCAGGTGCATAGTGAGTTTCCTCGAAAAAAAATTTCAAGAGGACGAGGAACCATTGGATAAAAGCAACACTCCACCCGCACCAATGATGTCGAGAACACAGCAAAAAATTATTACTTTGATCTCCAGTTTAGAGAAGTCCATGCCAAATATTTTTGATCTCGTTTCCGCCGGCATTGATTATTCGCTTCTTCGCCTCAACGAAGAACACAAGGATGTATGAATTTTTTCCCTAAAGTAGATCTTGAGAAATCTTTCTGAAATCTTTGTAAAATCTTTGAAAATTTTGAAATCTGGTGTACACTTAAAAGTAGAGTGGCCAACACCTCGTTCATTTTTAATTCCCATTTTGATCCAAATTTCAGAGAAATATAATTGAAGGATTGGCTCGAGTCTACATAGTTTTGGCCCGTCTGAAAAAAGACAGAGAGAAGGCACGATTATTCTGCTGCGATGCTCTTTATTGCTTACGTAATAATGCCATAACTGTCATTTACGTCGTTCTAACTTGCTGGCCGGAAGTTTTTCCTATCTGTGATACAAGTCCGGGTACGATTTAAATAAATTAACATTGTTAGATTCATTATCAGAGTGTCTTCTAATCGGGAAAACCGGGATATAGCCGGGAAATAAAATAAAACCGGGACATACCGGGAATACAAATTCAAACCTGGAATCACATTTAAAGTTTTCGAAAATGTGATATTTTTATTAATCATGATAACAAGACAAATACTTTGTAGAATTATAATAAATATGATAAATTAAAGTATTCAGAATTATAACTGTTCAGAAATTCAAGTTCAAAATTGCTTAATCTTTAACTTGATTTATAAAATTCACAAGAAAAGGCCTATTGATTATTGCAAAAAAAATTTAGAAGAGAAACCTAAGCGTAAATAATAAAAAAAAGTTAAGGTCATAATTGTTTATTTAAATGTAGTTATTTGCATATTTGGGGTTTTTCTTCGGCTTTAGACAATAGTCGTAATTTTCATTCAATTTTAAATCACAAAAGCTCATTCTATTCTTAAAAGGTTTCTTACAATTCTATTCGTCACATTCTTGTGGAATTTATTTTATGTAGAAATTACACGTACAATTATTTTTAGTTAGTCATTTTTTGAATTCAACAATTTGCTAAATAATATATAATAAAACGTAACGAATGGAATTGTAATGAACCTTTCAAGGAATAGAATGAGTTTTTAAAAATTTTAATTTATTCAAAATTACGACTTTTACCTAAAGCGGAAGAAAAAACCCAAATATACAAATAACTACATTTAAATAAACAATTATGACCTTAACTTTTTTTATTATTTAGGCTTAGGTTTCTCTTCTAAAATTTTTTGGTATTCTCTAAGTCTCTAAGAGATGTAATAATTAACAATTCATTTTTATGAAATTCTACTTTGTTGCGCAGACCTTTATAATTTGAATCCTTTCATAATTTTTTGAATGTTTTGAAAAAACTCGATTTTCAAAAGTAAACTTTATGTTGTATTTTCTAAATTAGGACATATAGATCAGTTAAATCTTTTGAAACTTTGTGAAATGGTATACAATCGTTTGAATTCTTTCTGAAATCTTTTGTGAAACCATTGTGAAATCTTTTGAAAATCTTTGCCAAATCTTTGAAATCTCCTAAAACATTTTGGAATCTTCGAAATCTTTTTGAAACCTTGGTAATTTTTTAAATTATATCTAAGAATTATTTACCAATCTTTGTAATCCTACTGAAATCTTTGAAATTTTGGAAATCTTCTGAATTTTATCTAAAAATTATTGACCAATTAGAATACCAATCTTGGAAATCTTTTTGAGTCTTCTAAAATCTTTTGAAATCGTTATGAAATCTTTTGAATTCTTTATGAAATTTTTGTGAATTTCAAAAATATTTGAAATCTTTGCGGAATCTTGGAAATCTTTAAAAGCTTTGAAATCTTCTGAATTGTATCTAAGAATTATTTACCAATCTTTGAAATCTTGGTAATCCTTTGAAGTCTTTATGAAATCTTTGTCAAATGATTTAAAATATATTGAAATCTTTGTGAATTTCTTTGAAATGCTAATTCCAAAGGAATTCAGAATTATATCTAAGAATTATTTACCAATAGAATACCAAAATAATTATCCAAAGATATGTTTTTAAATCACAAGAACTTTCATGTCAACCAAATCCGCACAAATAATTAAGACGTCGAAATTGTATTATATTTGTTTGTAAGTTTTAGACACTATAAATTACAAAAATACTATTTTGTTTAAATATAATAAGATATCGCAAAATCTTATGTTAGATGCATTTTATTCATGCTCTAATAAGAGGAGATTTGATATTTACAACCGGTAAAAACCGGAAAAACCAAAAATTAACCGTGAATTTGGTGAGCGAAAATTAGTAGACACCCTGATTAGAAATAAGTATCAGACATTAAATTGTTAAATTGTCTGAAAATCCAGCAATTTAATCTCGTTACAGAAATCCTCCCGAAGTGCATGGCACATTTAATTCTAACGACTGACGGATGTGGAACCAAATATCCAAAAGTTGGTGCTCTCAAAAATCTAATCTCGGCCTACTATCAGTATCCAAGGGCGGAATATTTCTCCAAGCAACTTGCTGTCGAATTTTTATCTGCTTTAAAACGTAAGTATTTATTTCAAGTGACTTCAAAATGATACTGGGAGTTTTTCTAATTTTTAAGGAATCGTGTCGTTTTCAGAGAAACATGAAAATAGCACAGATATGGCGATTATTTTATTGGCGAAGAAAGAAGGACCTGATTGGACCTACAAAAATATTATTCAAGGCGGATTGCTTCAGATGATTGTTGAAAAAACTCACCCTTCTATTTATGATGCGTTTAGTTTACTTGGTAACTAATTATAAGTATTAAAATAAATATATTTGTATATTTTAATGTGCAATTCCTAATTCTACAATTTTTCAGGTAATTTAATGCGAACCTTCCCGAAAGAAGATAAAGAAAACTATATTGGTAAAACCGTCCAACAGTTGTGCGACCTACTGGACTCAAGTCAAGGTATTTTTTAAAATTCTTTTGTAGTAGAATTTAAATTTAGCCCGAGAATATGTTAGAAATCGAAATATTTGATCATATGATTTTTTAGGTACTGAAGATCATCTCGAGGGAGTTGCAACCGCCTTGCTGAGTCTCTCGAAGTTCACAAAAGACTTGGATAAAGTAGCAAAATGTCTTCTACTTTGGAAACCTAATCAGACTCTTCGAAGTGAGACGATAGTAAAATTCAAGTTTTTTTTCCAATCGCGTTCTACAGCCGCGTGGCGTGACTTTATTGTGAATGATTACAAAAATCTTACCGAATCTAGGCCAAATAATAATGTTCATAATAAGAAGCCCCAGTTAAACAATTCGCAAGTTCAATCAAAGAAGAAGCAAAATAATAGGCGTCGGACGAAAAAAGCAAATACCTCAGTGAAAGTTCCTTCGAATTCGAAAGGATTTTCTTAATGTGATATTAGTTAATGACTAGCGTTAATCCAGGTGTGTAAATAAACCAAATTTTTTAAGAATCCGGATAAAAAATCTTCGACAGTGTTCATTTTATTGATACGCTTTACATTTTTTATGATGGAACTTACATTAATTTTCCTCGTGTTCCTTTTTTTATGTGCTTCGTTGTTAAATAAAAAAGGATTATTTATTTATTTACAGTTGTGTTTGTTCAAATTCTAAAATTTTCCATAATCAGAATTTTAATCGGATTTTACGAATTTTGTTGCAAAATGAAACCTTTTTAAAATTAAAAACCTTGAAAATTTTTTAAAACATTTTAATGATTTGAACCATTAGAAAATCTATTGATAAAAATGTAATTCAGTCAAGTTTTGAATTTTTTTAAACAAAAATTTATTAATAATTAATTATTTAAAATTCCATAAACTTCAAATCAAAATGTTGAAGAACTATTAAATAATTGAAGCCTTAAAAATAAAAGAATTATAAAAATTCAAGTCTTTCAAAATAAATTTCAAAATGCAGAATTCGAAAGTTAGCAACTTTTTACAATGAAATAATATCAATTACATAGTAATAAAAAGTTTAAAATTGCAGAATTTCAAATTTTCAAGTTGAAAAATGCATCAACTTTAAATTTATGCTTTTAAAACAATTTTAAATTAGCACGTCGAGAAGTTATAAATTTTTTATGCTTCTTTTTAAAAATTTCGAGAAGTTGTAGAGCAAAGTTTGAAACTTGACAATTTTAGTTTGGAAACTTTTTTGTTCCAAAGATTTCGAATTTGAAAGTTTCTAAATTAAAGATTAAACATTTTTTTTTACTTTTAAAGTTTTGAGTTTCTTTTAACTTAAAGTTAACAAAAAGTTCATGTTCCATTTTTCAATATTTTGCACAGTTTTCGAAATATTTGTATATTTGTATATAGGAATTTTTGGTTATTGTTTTCATACAATTATCAATGATAACGTTAAAAACAATAGATGTAGACTATGTACACATTCAAATTTGAAGAAAAAAATAGAGAAATTTTAATTATGTAATAGAATTTTTAAGCGTTCCAAATTGAACAATATTGCCAACTAAAAGCTTCAAGAAATAATAAATTTCTAAATCCCAGACTTTAAATTTAAAAATTACAGCTTTTTGGAGTGATCGGAATTGAAGTTCCGGATCAAATAACCACTAATAAAATGATTTCGCTCTAAATAAATAAGATCTAGTTAAAATAAGTAAACCTTTGTCTTTATGTAAATTTATTTATTCGTTCAGATAGGCTCTTTCAGTCGATAATGTACTCCAGAAGAAGGCAGTGAAGATTGCGAATGAAAGTATACGAGAAATACATGAATTTGCTGGCACTTGAGTATTTTCTCATCGAGTTCTAATTTGCTCAAAATAAAAAAATTTCCGGGGTCCAATCCAAATCAAGGAAAGAGAGGAGGTGAGAAAGTAGAAGGTGAAATTCCAGTATTTAAGCTACTAAACATTGGCGAAACAAGATTACAGGATTCTTTTTTTTTCTCGGTCTCTTTAATGAGAATAATAATAATTAATAATATTCAACATATTCGTAAGCTTCCATGGGCAGAGCACGCTAAACATAATACATGTGTACATAGTGTTCTATTTTTTTTCTTCTTTACAAAAATAATTAACAATGTTCGATGTAACATTGCCGATCGGTGATTCTTCTAGCTAGTTTTATAGCAGCTTCCTTTGGATTGATTTCGTTACTATTTTGTTTATTTATCGTTGTCTTTGGTACATTTACAACGGACAGCGTTCCGCATATTTTTTGTTTTCCCTCTTTTCCTTTTTTCGTTTCGTTATGTCGGACGGGGTACCAACCATCCGCCGTCATATGTGGCATACATATAGATTTTTTTCTTTACAAGAAAGTCCTCTCTTTCTCGGTGAAAGCGCAAATTAAAAAAAGTTTCAACAAAAGGTTTTTGCAATGCTCTCTGATAAATAATGAATTTTTAAATGAATATATAATATATATATATATATTACTGAAAAATCTCTTTTCTCATGATCAAGTTAGGAACGGCGCTGTCTGATGTATAAAAATGCCACCACTGTCTACATAAATTAGTCAGTTTCGGATACTCTCTTTTAAATTCCGATTGGTTATGTGAAGGGTAGATATCCGATTTTTCAGATAAAAATCGGATTGTTAGACGAGTTAAGGAAAGCGTTAGATTAGAAAACAAAGGCCACCGCTGGCTCTGCATGTCACTCGTACACACGAGACTAAGGCACGCACCCACACACAGACAAACGCACTAACAATTACTCTCACTCCTTTTCCTACTCGCGACAATTTCCAGATAATTACTTAAAAGAAATTCTGGCAAAAAAGTGAAAAATGGAAAGTATTGCGAGCCTGAAAAGAGTTCTAATTCACACACGCGCCTACGAATTACGAACGTGTCCTTACAGAGGGATGTTATCGTTACGAATAATATTAAGCGCAATTAATCATAATGATCAATAATAATATAATAATAATAATATTATAGCAATAAATTAGGAACCAATTACAATATAAAATATTACGAGAAATTAAATTAGAAATAGGCTATTTTCGTTAGCTAGGACTATTTATAAACTTTACGGTACGGCTATGACGTTCGATCGTCTCCGCTCTTCTTTTATCTTGGAAAAAGAAAAGCCAGTCAACTTTGGACTTGAGGAGCTAAACGATAACGAAATACTGTGGACAAAATCGACGAAATGCGGAAATGAAGTGACGTTCCTTGCTAACTAAACTTAGTTATGGAGCGCTGGGAAGATCAATCGCACCGAATATCTACAAATGTACAAATTGTCGATTGACATCGCCCGCTTTGCTTCTTTCTTTCTTTATATTTTCTCAAAACGGAACTTTCTTCAAAAGCGTGCAGACCTCTACGGATAATTTACTATTTACAAGAGACTGCAGACCCTTAAAAAAATCCCGTTCACGATCATTCTAGCTTTATTATTAAATCTGGAAATTAAATCTCGGAACTTGCAAGTTTCGAAACTCTTCACTCTATCCCCTGCGTTTTTCACGTCGTCAGTGTTTAAGAGAACACGAACGACATTTTTACCAGAAATATTTTCTTTCCTATTTCCGAAAGTTTTCCGAGTCTTCTAAATCCTCTAGATTCCAGTCTTCATTGATAATAAAAAAATATATGGAAGTACTGGCAAAATTGAGGATTTACGAAACTTGGAAGAAATCGCGAGGAGAATCGAGTTTAAATGCAATCATTGAATGTTGATGTGTGAACTAAATAAAATGCTTCGGGAATGTTTTGATGAAAGAAGAGAAGCGAACGGAGGAAAAGCTTCCGTATAAGCTTAAGGCAACAGTGGAGAATTGAAAAAAGTCTAGAAAATTTTCGGCTTAGAAAATACAAGTTCTCGCAAAGCTTTTCCAGGGTCGCTTCTCGAAAGAATTTGGAATCGTCACCAAATTCTCTCGCGTTCCTGGCAGAAACCCTCGGGCGTTCATCGTCGCGTAATACTTTTCGTAGCCATTGTGATGTATGTTGTCACTCTTTTTTTTCTCTCTTTTTTATTAACACAGAGTCTTCGGATTCGCGGTTCGTGATGACAAAATCACCAAGCCTCGCGATAAGGTAACAAGAATTATAGAAGAGGTTTCGGTGGAAAGTGATTAACAAACAATTCTTTCTATATTCTTGTGCTCGGCGAATCCCTGAAGAGACTTGAACGACCGCGTCTCGTCGTCACTGGGTTCTTGACTTGTTTCGTATTCGTCGACTCGGCTATTGACTTGAACGCTTCACTTCGCTGATCGATGCCATCCTCGTCGATTCCGGTTGCGGGCTACTCCAACCGGGCATTCTCGTCTGCTCTATCGACTGCAATGAGAAAAGAAATATTTTAGTTTTTCTAAGAATCATTTGTTTAAATTATAAAATTTGTATTTCGAGCTGTTACTTAAAATCGAGGGGTTAGCCATTGACAAATTTGATGCACCGAATTCCATAATTCAAAGGAATTCAAAAGTATTGAAAGGAATTAAAGGAGACTTAACGCACTTGAAGGGAATTCAAAAGAATTCGTGATAAGTTCAAAAACTTGAGAGGAAATTTGAAAAGTTCTAAAGAATTGAAAGGAATTCAAGGAGAGTTGAAAAAACCTCAAGGGAATTCAAAAGAATGTAAATACAAAAAATGCATGAAACTTGGATAATTCAAATTTAATATGTGTACTAGGCGTTCCTGAGATCCTTCATATTAAAAAATTCATTCGTTTGCAGCTGAGTTTATTCAAAGGAATTCAAACGAATTTCAGAGAATTCAGAAAGAAGTGTAAGCTCGAATTCAGCAATAGTTAAGGGCGTTTGTACCAGGTCCTAGCCTCAAAACTGAATTGTCTCATTTTATTCCACAGATACAAGAATTACATGTTTGTTAGATACATAAGGCCTACTCCTGTTTTGAAAATTGGCTGATTTCAAAACTTTTTGGGTAAAACGATTTTTTCGAATGCTCGGGCTGTTCAGGTTAGAATCGAAAAAAATCATTTTATACAAAAAGTATTCAAATTAGCCAATTTTTCACTCCGAATACAGACTTCATTCAAACCAGGAGTAGGTCTCAAGTATCTAACAAAGATTTAATTCTAGTATTTATGAAGTAAAATGAGGCAATTCAATCTTGAGCTTCGGGCATGGTTCCAACGCCCTTAACCCCTCGTTAAAAATATTCTACGAATGTTACTTAGAATTTGACTTAACATTTCATGCTTGAATGTTGGTACTTATGGAAAGTTCGATTCTATATGCAGTTTTGCCAACCTATATAATGATGTTGACAATTATTAATTAAAATTAAAAAACAAGATTGCTATGATTCAAATTCAAAATTCAAATTTTAAGCCCTTCAAATTACATTTGTTTTTCTTTTTTAAATTTGGATGACATTGAGTATGAATTGTTCATTTTGGTACACTTTTTAAAAAAAATCAATGTCGAATGCTTATTTTGAAGGCGTGAACAAAGTTATACATTCCTTAATTTATCATTGTTTAAGTCGAAAAGCTACAAATTTAAAAACGTATGTACAGTTTATAGTGCTTTTTGAAAATAATTTTTGCAGTCTTCCAATTTGAAGTTATTGAATAGTGAAATAGTTCCATTTCGAGTAAATTCATCGGTATTGAATTTTTAATGTTGAATGTTTTATTCCGACATTTTTTTATTTTAAGTGGCGCACATTTAAGTGTTCAGTTTTGTAGATTTTAATTGATTTTAATTTTTTGAACGCTTCAAACAGAAAATGCGAAACTAATAACGATTAAAGCTTTCAGTTTGATATTCTACAATTCTGAACACCTTAAATTTGAAATCATAAAAGTTTTGATGTTGTACAATTTTGAAAGATTTAAAATTGAAGCAAAACAATTTTGAATATTAGAATATACATTTATTTTCAATTTTTAAAGCTTTCAATTTAAAATTGTTTATTTTCAAACAATTTCGATTTGAAATTATTAAACTTTGAACGCTTCTAACTGAAAACTCTCGATCAAAAAACCTTTGCATGTGAAATATTAAAATTTTGAAAGACTTAAAAATGAAATTTTCCTGCAATTATTAATATATGAATTCTAAACTATTCGTTTTGGGAAAGTTTGAAAATTTTTAATTATTAAGGCTTTCAATATGAAATAAAATAATTGTACAATCTAATGCTACCAGTCTTGAAAAAACCTTAAATTGTGAATTATCCAATCTTGAATATTTTTTTGGAATACTTGCACTGTCTAATTTTGAAAACCTTGAAACTAAAATTATTGGACTTAGAATGCTTCCAATTTGATAACGATTGCATTTAAAACTGATCAAGTTTTTTTCTTCTTATTTCAAACGCTTCTCAATTTAGAAATATTATTCCACTTGGAATACTTCACTTTTACACGATTTTTTCTGAGATTTGAGTCGTGACATCCATTGGTTCATGACAATACGTTTATTTTTTGGTAAAAATCGCACTTGTATCAAACTGATATAAGGAAATTTTACTCTGAACGGGAATTCTGAAAATGTTACTTAGAATTTGACTCAAGGGCGTTGGAACAGAGCCAATTTCAATACTTTTTGTGTAAAATGATTTTTTTGAATTCTAACCCGAGCATTCAAAAAAATCGTTTTACACAAAAAGTACTGAAATTAGCCAATTTTTCACTCCTAATATAGACTTGATTCAAAATAGGAATAGGCCGTAAGTATCTAACAAAGATGTAATTCTATTATTTATGTAGTAAAGTGCGGCAATTCAATTTTGAGGTTAGGGCCTGATTCTTAGAATTTCATGCTTGAATATTGGTACTCCTGGCAAGTTCGATTCGATGTGCAAACTTGCCAACTTAAATTTCGTTATTCAATTCGGCTGGACACCCAAACTCAGAGCAGATGTCGCTACTCTTTTTGGCACCGTATGGCGCACGTTTTCTAGCATTTTCTATTACTCACGGCGACCATCTATTCCCTGAAATTTCCGGCATGCGAAGGGAAGGTTATTTTTCCACGCATGCGCCAGGTTTAGCCAATAGCTGATCGCCATGAACAATACAGAATTACAGAAAACGTGCGCCCTACGGACCCAAACAGAGTGGTGACATCTGCTCTGAGTTTTGGGTATCCAGCCTGATTAAAATCAGTTAAAATAGACTTTGAGATTAAATTTCGGGGACTTTTAGGCAGTGAATCGTGTCTCATATTTTCAAGAGTTTTTTTTAGTGATTTAATCATAAAATGAATACAATTTTTAAGGTTGCACTGTCTTTCTTACGGAGTTTTTGTGGTCCTTGGCCATGTTGATCATAAGGGAGTGGCTGCGGATGCTAAACGGCCTCAACTCCGGATCTCGACTAGGACCATCCACCGTATCGACGTTGCTGCTGCGGAACAAGAGAAAAACCGAATGTAATCTTCATTCTTTATAAAAAAATATATAAAAAAAACAATCTCGAGGCCGAGGACCATTTACGACTCGTGCCGGAAAAGGTGAGTCACGAAGCACCTGCACAGTGGGGCAAAAACGTCAAAATTTGTTTCAAAACAGCCTAAAGCCCAGAAATCTTAATCCATTTCGATCTTTTTTCTTGGATATGCTCTTAACTAAATTCCAAAAAGAATCATGAAATTAATTTTTTTAAACAAATCGTATACAAAATTTTTAAGTTGGTGGTTCTAGGATTCAAAATTTTGTTTTTTTCCAGCAAATATACTTTGTATTTCACAGTTAGTGGTGCCCAATCAAAAATATTGTAAATAAACAATATTTTTTAATTTTATAAGCAAATGATTTTAACAAAAAAAAAACAACAAATTTACAACAAAGGAGTTTAACTTTTAACCAAGCAGTTGCACTTTCAAAAAAAAAAAAATGAAACGTCTAACAAAACAGATGAATTTTCAAACCAAAAAGACGATTTTTCAACCAAAAAGGTAAATTTTCAACCAAGAAGATTAATTTTCTACCAAAGAAGACGAATTCTTAACGAAATAAATAAATTTTCAACAAAAAAAAATATTTAACCAAAAATAAAATAGTTAAATTTTCATTAAAAAAAAAATAATTTTCAACAAAAAAAAAACAATTTTCGACAGAATAGTTGAATTCTTCAACAAATTATTTGAATTTTCAGCCCAAAAAGACGAATTTTCAACAACAGAGTTGAATCCTCAACTGAAATATATTAATTTTACATCAAATAGTTGCATTTTTATTCAAAAAAGATGAAATTTTTGCCAAAAAAGATAAACTTTCACAAACTAGTTGAATTTTCAACCAAGAGATTTTTGAATCATAAAAGAAAAAAAATTAACTAAATTGTTCAATTTTCAAGTTAAAAGGACGAATTTTTTACAAAACAGTTCAATTTTCATCCCGAAAATATAAATTTAAAAAAAAGTTAATTTTTAACCAAGTAGTTAAATTTTCAACAAAAAAGACGAATTCTCAACGAAAAATTTAATAGCTGATATTTCAAACAAAAAAGATTTTAATTTTACATCAAAAACAGTTGATTTCATCCAAAAAAGACGAACTTTGAACAAAATAGTTTAATCTTCAACCAAAACAGATTAATTTTTAAACCAAAAAGACGATTTTTTAATGAAATAGTTGGTTTTTCAACCAAAAAGTTAAATATTCAAGCAAAAATGAAATAGTTAAATTTTCAACCAAACAGATGCATTTTCAACTAAAATGATGAATCTTCAACCAAAAAAAAAAAACAAAAAGAATTTTTAACAAATTATTTCAAATTCTAACCAAGTAGTTGAATTTTCAATTAAAGAAGATTAATTCTTAACGCAAAATGTAATAGTGATACTTCAACCAAAAAAGACTTTAATTTGGAATAAAAAACAGTTGAATTTATCCAAAAAAGACGAATTTCCAACAAAATAGGTGAATCCTCAATTAAAACAGATTCACTTGCAACCAAAAACGGTGACATTTCTAGCAAAAGAGATGAATTTCTAAATCAAAAAGACGAAATGTCTACAAAACAGTTTAACTTTCAAACCGAAAATATGAATTTTCAACAAAAAAGTTAATTTTCAACCAAATTTGTTTATAGAATCTGTTAAAAAAATTAACAAATATGTATGTTAGACAAACAAAGTATTCTATTTTAACATCACTGTTAGGCCCATTTGAAATAGTTTTGGTGAAAGCAGAATGTATATCTGTGAATAAATTGCCGAATAATTAATTTGTTTATAATATTAACAAACATGTTAGAAGGACGACGTTTTCTGATGAAACATCACTATTAAACCAATTTAAAGTCATTTTAGTAGAAGCAGAATGTATTTCTATGAATAAATGGCCGAATACTCTTCTTGTTTATACAATTTGTTTACAACATTAAAAAATATGTTAGAAAGACAAAGCTTTGCTGAAAAATCACTATCAAACCTATTTAAAGTCGTTTTAGTTAATGAATGTTATAGAACAATCAAGTTACCTATTTTCTGGAAGAAAATATATTTTTTGAAAAGTAGAAGCTCAAAATGTGAAATTTATTTGTATAATTTGTTTAAAAAAATTATTTTCAAGATTTCATGATTTCGATTGATTCCAAGTTAATTTCGATTGTTTACGGAAAGATAAAACATAATGTTGTAAGAATTACAATTTTTTCACTTTATTTGTTAACACAGAAGTGCAATAAGCAAAAAATCCAAAAATCGGCACTCATCATTCTCTTTTAAATTTAGTTGAGAGTACACTCAACTCTCCATTTAACGGGCCTAGGTAGACCACCTCCCTAGAACTGCCGTCGGCTCGCATTCATTGATGAGGAGTCCAGAGATCCGCCAGGGAGGATTGCCGCCGGCTCGCATTCGTTGATGAGGGGGTCCAAGAGACCGAGAGAGAGTCGTGTGAGCTCAGCGGAGTTCAGCAATTCCCCCTAACTGTTTACATCGTAGAAATTCTAGGAAGAGCCTTATGGTCATAGCAGGCCACACCGGAAGTCTTGAGTTAAACGGAGAGTTGAGTGTATTTCCAAGAAAAAAGATCGAAATCGAGGCTGTTTTGAAAGAAATTTTTACGTTTTGCCCCACTGTGACCCGGTGCCAAGTCATATCGACCACGATTGTAGAATAAAGTTAGCGTGATAGTTACCTCGAACGTAATTCCTTCTGCTTCCGTTTACAGTGAATGTAAGCCGCTATGCAAATGATAACGACGAGGAATACTGCTATCGTGGCACCGCCAGCGATGCTAGCAGTTTCTAGCATTATCCGCTGCCGAGAAGCTGCAATTTCATGAAAAAAAAAAAATTATTAACCTAGAATCAAGAGAAAGGTTTCTGCTTTAAATAACTCTAATCAATTAAATAGATTGAATAAATTAAATTAATAATCCATCTGATTATAATGGGTAGTCCTTCTAAATTAATCCCAATAAAAAGAAACTTTCTCAATTTCATTTTTCAGAACTTTAGATATAGACTTTCTTACTTTCAGAAGCTTTTAGACTGACGATTTTTTAGAACTCGAACTTTGGATGATCAATAGGGTGGGTCGAAAATAAAAAATTCTGGAATTCGAAATCGATACAACGCGAAAAAGTAGCGTATTGGGATTCTAAAAAAGTATAATTAATTTGGAATCAATAGACATGCATAAAAATAGTATTTTCTGACGTTGAAAATGTCTGGATTATGCACAGAAAAACTGATTATTATGCGAAATTATGCGACGAAAAATCGAATTATGCGTTGTAAAATTTAAAAAAATTCAAGGCATAGGATGCACATTTTAACTTCAGAAAATACCAAAATAATATTTAAAACGAGAAGAATATAAGTACACGTTAGTGGAGTAAAAATTCAGAAATTATTGGAATCATTTGTGCCGAGCAAAAAAAAAAGTTGTGGTTTGGCACCCGAAAGAAGGAGAAAATGTTTAATGCTTTCTGTTCTGTTTTTGAATTTAAAATTTAGTATTGAACAACAATAAAAAATAAAAAATAGAAAAAAATTTGTTGTGCACGATGCAACTTTTTGAAAACGTAAAAAAACACGTTTTTTAATGTAACTGTTGCATATTTCTAAATAGAAGTTGTACAAGTCGGATTTGAAATTTCTTTAGTTTGAATCGAAGGAACACGTGTTTTGTTGATATAAAAAATTTTATACTCATTAAATCGTTTCCAAATCGTGAATTTTGCCTTTTTTAAACGATTTAAAAGCTTTAAAAACGGCGAAAAGTTTTTTTCCCATAAAACATTGCACATTTTGAAAAGATTATGGCTTGCTCAAAAATTTTGTTTCTAATTTTGTATAGTTGTTCACCATTAAAACTTTACTTATGAAAAATTCGCTACAATGTTTTTGCCCATAGGAAAATCTTGTACAATTTTCAGATTCAAAAACCGAACAGAAGACATTAACTGATTTCAACAACTTTGGTTGTACTTCTTTCGAATGTCCAAGCACAACTTTTTTCGAGTATTTCTTTGAAAACCTACGTAATACCTAAACTCTTATAAATTTAAACCTTGTTTTTTTAAATTAAAAACCTTCAAAATTATACAATGTTAATTTTTTTAAACTTTTAAATTAGAAAACCTTCAAATGTATATTCTTCAATTTCAACTGGAACCCTTATAAAATTGAAGAACATAGAAATTTAATCTTTTTTTTTCAATTTTTGATTCAGGTGATTCTTTAATTTCATAGTTTTGAAAAGTTGATCGCTTTATACATTTTAAATTTGAAAATAAATTTATATTTAACAAGAATAATTTTAAAATTTTCAGATTTTTAGTTTCAAATATAAAATTATAGGCTCTTTTGAAAAATGACAAAAATTTGTTAAAGGAAAGTTTAAAACTTGGTAACTTTTTAGATGCGGAAATTTTGGAATTGCATAGTTTCCAAATCTGAATTTCAAGATTAAAAAAAAAATTCAAGTTCTTTGACATTTTTACGCATAAAGTTTCCAATTTCTTCCACTTTATTTAGACGCCTTTTAAATTTGAAAATTATGAATAACTACAAACTTTTCAATTTCAAATTTGTAAGGTTTCAATTAACAAAGATTGTAAAATTGAACATACCTTTAAATTATCAATTGTGTAAAGTTTTGAAGCATTTAAATTGGATAACTTTAGAATTCCACCGTTTTTAAATTTAAAACTCGATTTAAAAGTTGATAAATTGTAAAATTTTTCACTTTGGATTTTAATTTAGAACGCTTTCAATAAGAATGGCGGATTGTTTCGATGTTTCGAAATTTTGCAATCTTTCAAATTGAAAACTTTTTAATTTAAATGCTATGAGATTTTAAAGCCTTCAAGTTTGGAAATTTTGAAAACTGTTGAGTTTAAGAACGTCAATTATTCTAATTTATAAACAATTTTGAATCTAATTTTGAATTTGGCTAAACTGAATATCTTTTGAATCTACTCGAGATTAAAAAGGTTTCAAATAAGAAACTTTTAAATTGATACTTGAAAAACAGTTTAAAAAATAATCCTCTTGTTGTATTGCAATGTAAATTTCCAACTTCATTAGCCTCAAAATTAGAGGTTATGATCAAGTGTGGCCTTACAATTCTGGCACAAAATTTAAATTCTAAGATTTCTTTTTTTCTCTTAAGAAGTGACAAGCAGTACTTTTTCAAAAATCTTTATATATTAATACAATATTTATTTATATTTAGCATCTATTTAAATAAATTCTGATTTCAACATTTTTTAAATTACTTTAGTCAAGCAGGTCAATTTAATTCAAATCTCAAATCTTTTTCTAGTTCTTAAATAAAGTTACATTAATACTTACGTAAATAGGAACCATCCAAATCTTTGAACTCGCACCTCTGTCCAATGAACCCATTGGCACATCTGTAACAAAAAAGAAAGATTACGAAATTAATGATATAAACTAAAAAACAAATTTAAAATACAAAAATAACATTAAATATTAAGATTCTATAATGTCGATATTCGATACTTTAATTCTAAAATTTTAAATCCTCCAGAAATGAGTGCAAAGAAAAAAAAAATAAATTAGACTTCAATGCCAAGGTGAAATTATTGGTTCACGAGAATTCGCAAGTTTCTCACGATTTCTCGATTATTCACTGATTATATTTAAAATGGAACTAATCTTTCCCAAGCTAACCTTTCTTTTCACACAAATTCAAATTTAATTTCGAAAAAACAAAACTCAAGGTGGCCGTTTTAATCGAGGGAAAAAAATCCCGGTTTTTCCGGGTTCGCAAAATTATATCTCGGTCATCAAAATTTAAAAATTCGAACTCTCAAAGCTGAAAATATTTTTATTTGACGTAATCAGAATTTAACTGCAAAACGGAAGCTTTCAATACTCTTAAATTAAACAATTTTTGATTTCACAGATTTAACAAAGATTCCAAAAGATTTCATGAGATTTCAAAAATTTGGCAAAGGTTTAAAAAAGATTGTTAAATTTTTGAAAAAACTTCAAAGATTTCAAAATATTTCAAGAGATTTTAAAGATTTCGCAAAGACTTTAAAGATTTCAGAAAAATTTCAAAGATTTCAAAAGAGTTAACAAAGTTTTTAAATATTTGACAAAGATTTCGCAAAGATGTTAAAGATTTCAATGATTCCAAAAGATTTCAAAGATTTTAAAGACTTCAAAAGAGTTAACAAAGTTTTTGAATATTTCATAAAGACTTCAATGATTTCGTAAAGTTTTCAAAAATTTCACACAAATTTCGAGGGTTTCAAAATATTTCATAAGATTTCGCAAATATTTTAAAGACTTCCAAAAATTTCAAAAGCTTTCACAAATATTTCAAAGATTCCAAAAGATTTGAAAATATTGCAATTGAAAATTTGTTAATTAAATGCCATTAAACTCAAAAATTTTAAATTTTTATAAATTAAACAGCTCAAAGATTTCTGGGAAAAAAAATACACGCTATCATTTTCAGTGTTCTAAAATGAAGAATAAACCAATAAATTTGTAAATGTTCAAAATTATATCATCTTAATTAATTTTAAGTTAAAGACATGAAAAATTGAACGTTTTTATTTTATTTTTTTCAAAATTGTTTAGTTTTGAATATCTGATTTATAATTGTTCATTTTAAATGTACAGTCAAATATTGCTGAATATTAAAAAAATGGTTCGTTTTTTAAATGAAAATTTCAAATTGAATGGTTTAAAAATGGAATATTTTAGACTAAAACAATATTTCAATAGGTTTTGAAATTGAATAAAAGCGTTTAATTAAAAATCTATTAATATGAAATTATTTGAAAATTGAAAATAGTTTACAAAATTTCAATCGGACGTTTACATTTGTCTAACTTTCGAATTGAAACAGTTTAATTTTTATCGTTGAAACCTGTATATTGTTTAATTTTGAACAGGTTCAGAATTGTCTTGTAAAATCATTAATTAATTTATACTTACAGAAGATCAACTTAAAAACATTTTTAAAAAAATAAAATTTAACTTAAAACGCTTTTAATTTTTCAAGTCTTCAAAACTGCATTTTACAATTCTTTAAATTGAAAATGCACGTTCAAAAATGAAGACCTAAAATATAAATTTTTTTAAGTAAAAGATTTTAGAATTAAGTTTTGTAAACTCAATGATTTCATAATTGAAAAAGTTAACAATTGAACGTAACATTAAAAAAAAATTGAAATCGAACGTTTTTTATATTGCTTTATATGGTGTGATATGAAAATTGGGATCTTTCAAGTGATTGGATTGATTTTTCTTCTAACAATTTTTAAAATTCCCGGTCAAAAACTAAATTCACTGTCATTTCCCGGTTTCCCAGTCCTACGGCTACCCTAAAAATGTTTGATATTATTAAAACAATTTCCAAGACTCTGTCGTTGAAGAATTCTTTTCGTGGGAATTTTCGTGAGAAATTGGTTCTGCTGGAATCTCGAAAACGTGATTTTGGTTGAATCCGACAATTCCACCTTGCATATCGAAAGTTTTGCTGAAAATTGAAAAACAAGTGTCTTGGCGACCTCCCGCTATTTTCCCAGGACTATTCTCACGACCTGGAAAGCGATTCGATTTTCTCATGGTTGAAATTCTTTTGGAGTACGTGTCGTCTCGGCAAGGTGGAGGATTAAGGAACAAATACTCCCCGGTCCTATTCCCATTTCCTATTCCCCATTGCCTGCTCCCTCCGCACAATGATAATTATTCCTGCGGGTTCGCGTTACGATTCACCACGCACCCTTGGGAACAATTGCGTGCGTGTCTCAGCGTGTTTTACGATTTACGCGACCACCAAAATTTCGAGAGCAAAAAGAAAATCATCGAACCGTTCCAAATTCCGGTAAATTCCATTTTCTTCGATATTTAATAGCTTCTTTTGTTTTCCTTTCCAAGTTAAAATAGTAGAGTAAAAATCTTATAATTGGAAGTACACGGAAAACGAAATGTTCTTGGATCAAGTAAATTTTATTTGATTCAAGCCAACGGCAGGTACGAATGGGGACAATAGAATTATGGAGTTGGTGCAAGCAAGTAAATACTTGGTACCGGTTGCTTGGAACATGATTAGACTTTCTTGATCAGAAGGTCTCTCCACAATAGGATTTTATAAATCGACATAGCGTCAACACAATGTCGATGCACCATCCACGTGATGCGCGCGCATATGCTGCAAACATTATTAAGCCAAAATGAGGTTATGTGAACTCCAGAGAAAATGCTGTATCACATGGAATATTACATTTTATTACATAGTTTGAAACTGTATAGTATTAATGTATACATACTAATGTCACTAATGTATATTTTCATCAAGAAAATATTTTACTCGAGAGAAAGTAATATTGAAAGAATTCAAGAATATATTTTCTTAATTTAAAATATGTTGTGTTGTAACAAAACACATAAAAAAATGTTCTGGCTGGTTGAGAGTCTCTGAATCCTATATTAAAGTGAAACACATTCATAGAAAACCTCATACACATACTTTATAAATTATACACACAAACGCATTTTCATAAATTATAACGCTGGTTTTTTTAATAAAACGCCATATACTACCCATAAAACAACCTAACACTAATGCAAACAACGCTAAGTCGCTATGAACAAACAATCGCACGCATCTAACGCAACGAAATATGAGTCGAGGTTTAAGGGTTCCTTATATACTAAATACTCAAAATTTCCCTGCTTTCGGATTGCAATTTTTTGCTCATAACTCGAGAAATAAAAATTATTAATCAATAGAAAAAGGTGCAAAACTCCTAGTTTTAGTAAGGTCAGTTTTGGAACTGGGTTTCATTCAAAAATATCTATAGGATCTGGTTTTTTTTTTCAATTCGTCCCGCTTCGAAGATCGACAACCAGGGCCGGCTCAACAAATTATTGGTGCCCCGAAATAATTTTGAAAAAATTATACACTGAGTATATTATTGTACAGCTGAAAAGCCGTTGACGAGGGAAAGTTAAAGAATTTTATTGGTGTACATTTTCATGAAGACATTATAAAATTTTTAAGCATGATTGGAAATGTGATAGTAATCAGTGTCTGAATTTCAAATTCTTCGACTTGGAACGTTTTATATTTTAAATTGTGAAATATTAAGACTTTCCATAAATTAAAATTATAAAATGAAAATACTGAAGTTATCAGTACTAGGGTCACGCAAATAAAAAAAAAGTTTTTTTGACTTGATGGAACACCACTTAACAAGGAGAAAAATATTTGTTTGAATCAAACAAATTATTTTACTAGTACAAATCCACAATTTGTCATGAATTATTTTGTTGACCATTCAACAATTTTGTTAAAAAGTAATCTTTTTTGGTTGAAAAATTGTCTTTTTGGGTTTAAAATTCTATTACTTTGGTAGAAAATTCTAAAAATTCTACTATTTGTTTAAAAATTAACTTTTTTGTTGAAAATTCAACTGTTTTGTATAAAATTCGGCTTTGTCGCTTGAAAATGCAACTGTTTGATTAAAAATTAATCTGTTTTGATTCAGAATTCAACTACTTGGTTAATAGTTGAACTACTTTGTAAAAAAAATTCAGTATTTTAGGTGTTTTGTTGAAAAATTCGTTCTTTTTTGGTTGAAAATTCATATTTTTTGGTAAACAAATTCAATTATTTGCTTGAAAATTTAGTTATTTGGTTGAAAACTCAACAGTTTTATTAAAAAGTTATCTTTTTTGGTTGAAAATTTATCTTTTTGCTTGAAAATTCAACTGTTTTGTTAAAAATTTCGTTTTTTTATGAAGATTCATCTTTATTGTTTAGAAATGCGATTGTTTAGTTAAAAATTAATCTGTTTGGTTAAAGATTCAACTATTTTGTTGAAAACTCAACTACTTGGTTCAAAGTTGAACTACTTTGTTAAAAATTCGAATTTTGTGGTTAAAAATTTATCTCTTTGGTTGAAAATTCAACTTTTTTGTTAAAAATTTCGTTTTTTTTTGTTGGAGATTTATCTTTTTTGTTTAGAAATACAACTGTTTGGTTAAAAAATTAATCTGTTTGGTTGAGGATTCAACAATTTTGTTGAAAACTCAACTACTTGGTTGAAAGTTGAACTACTTTGTTAAAAATTCGCATTTTGTGGTTAAAAATTTATCTCTTTGGTTGAAAATTGAACTTTTCTGTTGAAACATTTGTTTTGTTTTTGTTGAAAATTAATTTTTTTAACCGATAATTTTGACTATTACTTGGTTACTATTACTGTTACTATTACATGGTTAAATCATGTATTTTGTTGAAAGTTCTTCTTTTTCGATAGAAAATTCATCTTTTTGGTTAAAAATTCATCTATTTGTTGAAAATGCAATATTTTTACTTGAAATATTAGGAATTTAAAGCGTTTCAAATTGAATTTATTATCGTAATATTGACAAAAGGGGACTAGGTAAAAAAGGGGACGGACTGTGATCCCTGCAATTAGTAACTTTTATACGATTTAAAATGGAAGGCTTTCAAGTTTTAATGCTTCATATTTTTAGGGATTCTAAAAATTAATTTTAAAATTTAAATTGGAAGGCTTTTCAATTTTAAAGCGTGAGGTTAAAATTAAAATCAATTATTACAAAAGTTTAATCTTCTAGGAAATTGAATAGCTTCATTTTTCAATTCAACAATCAAACAACTTTCAAATTAGAATACTTTCAACTATATATGCTTTTGAATTTGAAATTAAAAAATTAGGAGTGTTTAAAATAAAAATCATTGAAATTTAAATACTTGCAAGTTGTAAATTTGTCCAGTTTGAACGATTTGAAATGGAAGACCTTTAAACTCAAAGGCTTTACAGGTTTAGGGATTCAAAATGTATTTACTTGAAGATTTTTAACTGAAAGGCTTTCTAATTTTAAAGCTTGAAGTTTCGATTCAAATCAATTTAAAAAAGACGACCTCTACAATTTCAAGAGGAATAAATAAATCTAATCATCCAAGCGTTCCTAATTTCAGAAAATGCCACATCAAGGAAAATTTTATGATTTCATGTTTTCCATTCAAAGTTACAAAGAAAAGGAAAACAGCTTTGAAATTAGATTAGTGTAATTTATAAAGTTATAATATTGGGTTGTAAAAAGCAGAAAGCTCTGCAGAAGTTAGATGAAGAAATTAAAGAAGATGTACCATGTAAATTACAAAGTTATAAGTTCTCCATTCACAGAATTTAAACAATTTTAAATTGTAGAGAATTTCGAATTAAAAAAAAAAGTAATAATAAAGAAATTTTTCTCTTGAATTGGCAATTTTTAATGGTGAGACCTATGATACATTAAATCTAAAAGGCTTTCAAATCTGAAGGTTTTATATTCTTCGAAATTTGAAAGGGAACGTTTTTTTTTTAATATTAAAAGAATTTAAATTAGATATTTTTTGACTTTCCAAATCCACCGATTTTCACATATTAATATTTGAAATAAAAAAACCCAACGTTTTAAACTAAGCCCGATTTAGCTTGCTTAAACCTTTGAATCCCAGGTGAATCGAAATTCTTGAAATATAAAATGAGAATTATGACATATCGCCCTCATTTCTAAACAAGCAGTCGTTTTTCAAGGAAAAATCCGAGGAATTCGGCTCGTGACTTTCTTCCTAATGTTCTCGACGTTAGTCGGTAGCCGGGGGGCCCCTTTTTCTGGAATTTACGGGAGCTTTTCGTGTCCACACATTTTTATCCCTTCTTTATTCTTCCAAGTGATCGTGCACCACGTCCATGCCTACCTCCTCGGGACTATTTCTCCGTGTTGGTGCCACGTAACTCGCCCCAGAAGTGCTCCACGTCACGAAACCCTAGCTCACATAATACCGGACAGGTATGATTTTTGCGAATAGATTAACACCACGATTTACTAGCAAGATTCCCCTGAAATTCCGATTTTCCGACAAGATCGCAAAAAGTTCAGTTTTTCTCTAAATTACTCACAAATACCACCGAGGAATTTTTCATGAGAAAATAAATCCATTTAAAATTAAAATATACCATGAAATATTCCACTTATATCAAATTAATTATTTAAAAAATACTGCTCATAGCTTTTAAAACGAGAAAATACAGTTTTCAAATTTGAATTTCGCGCCAGAAGTACGATGCGCCACACATAAACATAACCACTAACTTAACCCTCATTCTAGCGCAAAATTCAAATTGCAATATATTCTTTCACCTTAAACCTTTCTAGTATTATTTTCGTCAAATAAAGACCGTTATAACCCTCCTTAGCTCACTCCAACCCCCATTCCCGGAATTTTTTCCCCTAATTTTTCGTCGCGAATCCATTCTTCACTTTTCAAGGACTCATTTGCCTTCTACGAAGCAATCATTGTAAATAAAAGCTTTAATCGAGGCACACGTTGCTGTACGTGCAAAGAGTGACAGAAAAGAGGGACAAGACAAGGTGAGGCCCTGGGGGGTTAGAGGGGGGTGGGTACAGTGTTCGCTCAGGCTTCCTATTTCCCACGGTGTTTGCTTTGTCGACCGCGATCTGTCGGCTTAAGACTGGGACGCAGGTTTTTCGTCTCGCTCCAAGTAAGGTCACTGCGCCTCGATCGAACTTATGGTCTTGTTTCCACGATTAAGACGCCAAGGTTGATTTTTCACCGCTACTTCCCGATCCGATCCCCCCACAGTGTCGATCAACCACCCACCGAGAAGTTTCTGGTCATCTGCGATTAACGACGTACAAATCGTTTCCACGAGTTCGATCGTTGCCTCTACGATTAAATCGGTTTTATGATCAACCACAATACGAAGATTGAACAGAATTTATCTTTCGAAGTGAAGAAGACCGAAAAAGAAAATATTGCAATTTGAATTTCGCGCCATAATTCTCAATACCACGCTTCGGCATAACCTCTAAATTTGAAGTAATTTTTGGACGAAATTTAAATGATTTTTTAGGATCAAAATTCTAGTAGGAAGTAAAATGTCAGCTTGTTAAGGACAGAGCAATTAAAATCCTAATATCTAATAATTATGAAACTGGAATTAGGTATAATGTCTCTCACGAAGGAGTTGCTCCTGCTTTCTACATTCGATGCTCGAATAGTTTCGATTCAGAAGAAAAATATAGAATTTCCACGGTTAAGACGAAGAGGCCGATTTTGAACTGCTACGGTTTCACGGTCTCTCTCCGTTCTTGGGGGGGGGGGGGGGGGGGGGGGG
>JAUMHM010000072.1:9210751-9222374 GCA_032362435.1 Melikaiella ostensackeni | reverse complement strand
TTCTTGCCCCCCCCCCCCCCCCAACTAACCACGCTTATCGATCCACCGACCACCACGAGGTAGCCGACGATTCGTGATCTGCAGCATTAATTAAATTCCACGGCCTCCTCATCGACGATCAATAAAATAGTTTGCATTTAGATCAATGAAATTATTCCATCTTCCAAAAGGCATAAGTTATTCAATTCTATCTCTAAAAAAAAAATAAATTATTTTCTACTCAAAGCTGAGTCTTTCTTTTAAGTAGAGAAAAAGTTACATTTTGCAATTTGAATCTCGCGCCAAACTGACATCAAAATTAGAGGTTATGTTTAAGTGTGATACAGCGACTTCTGGCGCGAACTTCAAATTCGCAAATGTTCTTTTTGAGTTTTAAAAGTTCTTTTGTTAAAATAAATTGATCTAAATGAAATATTTCATCCATTATTTCAATATTAGAATGAAGAAGTCTCGAATGTAGTCCGATTGTATTTACTGGGGTGAAATTTGCATCCGAGCTGACGAGTTACATGTCTCTCGTGCCAGGGTTTCTGGTGACCAGTGTAAAAAAAGCAGCGATCACCGCAAAACTGCGATTACGGCTCGTGCATGGAATGGGATCGCAGTTCCTAATGAAAAGACTCAATGTTGCTGTTGCTCTCAGTGGCGTTAACTGCCTCAAAGCATGCGGCAGGTGGTAGTTTTGCCAACCGCGATACAGAATAAGGAGCAATGACATGAAAAAGAAAGGAAAAAAAAGAAGCAGAATAAGAAAGGCTTTATGCGACCGAAATGTTTGTAAGTTGTACTTACAGGCAGTTGTACAGAAGGGACTCGACGATTTTCACGGTGAAGCATGTGGCCCCATTTAGACAGTACCACTGTGCATAATCCGGCGGGCATGTGTACATGTGGAATGTGATGTTCGGCCGTTGCGTCACCGTCGGCGGCCGCGCTTTCGGCGTCGACCGCGACGAACACGCGTCTGAAAAATAGAAAAAATACATTTTTTGAAACATTTTTTGATATTTATGATAGATCTAAGCTTGACAGATTACATCGATTGCTAATATAGGTCAGTGGGAATTCAGAAAAGTTTTATAAGAATTTTGGAATTTAAATTTACCGCCAATTTTCGCATTGCCACAATTAGACATAACCCCAATGTTGTCCTTATTCTGGCGCGAAATTTGAATAGTAAGATTCTTTATTTGGAAGATATTTGGGTAAATTTAAACACTATTACGTAGTCAAACTTTGAAATTGGTATTATTTGAATTACAGTTTTAGAAACTTCGAACTTTATAAACATCTAAATTGGAAATTTAATTACTTAATTTAAATTAATTTAAATTATTAATTTATAAATTATAAATTATATATATATAATTATATAAAATAAATATAAATAAATAAAATATATATATATATAATTATAAATTATAAATATAAATTTATACATATTAATAATTAATTAATAATTACTGATTGAAGAAATTAATTAATAATTCATTTAAAATTAATTAATTTATTCAATTAAAAATCTTTCGAAGTGAACAAATTTCTTAATCATACAATCTTGCAGTTTAAACTTCGCGCCATACTGAGTTCATAATGATAGGTTATCTCTAAGCGTGGCATTGTAAATCATGGCGGGAAATTCAAATTCTAAGGCTGTGCTTTGTTGCTTTATAAGATAGGAGTAATCTTTTTTGGAAAAATGGAAATCTGGACGGGCAGATGCGGTGCAGCAGTTCTGGACACAAGGCCTCGCGTGTTAGAGAGCCGCCGCCATGCCTGAGCCACAGGCCCACTCCTCTCGACTTTGCAAACACAGGCAACGACTGCACGCGCGCCGTAGCAGATATCACACAAACATATATGGGGCCCTAAGTCCCCTCGACAATCGCAAACGCACCCACGAAAACGCATATATAGTCGTGCAAACATGCATGTGTGTATACAGATATATACTGGCGTATATTCTACAAATACACTAGCTTCTACACGAGTAGTCAAACACAAACGAAAAACGAGGGCCAGGGCACTCCCGTCGAGTTTAGAATACCCGAGCTATTGTACTTGACCAAACTGGAAGCCGTCGAAAATTCTAAAGGGGCCCGTGCAAGCGGCTAAGGCCCCACTTGCCCCTCCCCTCGTCTCACCCCAATTCTTGCCTCTTGGAGCCCTCTTTTAACCACCCCCGGTGTGCCAATAATGGGATAAATACCGTTCACCCATTAGTCGTTAAACAACTTAATCGATTACCCCTGCGTTACTCAAAACCTATGGAAAACTTGTTCGAGTTACGAGAAATCGTTTTTAAATTGAAATAAAAGGAGACTGAGATAGAATTGGGATGTGTTGATTTAGGATTTTTAACTTTAGGAACTGGAGAGTGTTTTCAATTTATTGCAAGGCTTTCAAATTTAGATTTGAATTTAAAACGCTTTTAAATTCAAAGTTTTCACATTTTAAAGGCTTTAAAATTTTTAATTCTTTATTCAAACATCTGATTTATTTTTTTTTTAAGCTCACAGATTTTCAAATGTAAAGATTTATAAATTTTCGAGTGTCTTATTTGTACGCCTCAACTTTGTACAATTTTAAATGTAAAATTTTCAAAGATTGAAAAATTTCGACGCTTCTGAAAGTTAAACTTTTATTTTTCATTCAATTATTTTCTGATTTAATTTTTAACTGGAGGGTTCATAAATTTTAAAGTTTTGAAATTGTAAAACTAAACACTGTACGATAAAAAATTTATACGAACTTTTTCTAAAAATTCGACATTTGGACCCTTTGGAATTAGAATTTATTAAAATTTCGATATAAACATAAAATCTGTTGTGAAAAAAATCATTTTCCAACATTCTTTTATGAACTTTTATTTTGAAAATGTCAAAATTTTGAACATCTTGAATTTCTTAGCTAAAAAGTTTGAATAAGGACGACAATTTGAAAGCTTTGTGATTAAAATTTGTTTAAAGATCAAAAAATATATATTTACCATTATTTAAATTTCTGATTTCAAAACATTCAAACTTGAAAATTTTGGAATTTAGGAGTGAAAAAAATTTTTAAAACGTTTGAATTGCAAAAGAAAACATTTTAATTTACGAGCATTCAAGTTTAAAGACATGTAAATTTGAAATTCCTTTCCATTTGAAAGTTAATTCAGAAAATCAGAAACTTTCGATATTTAAGCGTTCAAATTTGAGAGCTAACAAATATTAAAAATCGAATTCACTTTTTTAAAGATTAGTTTTGTGTACAGTAGTTTTCATTTCTATTCTGTCATTAAATTTAAAAAAAAAATAATTTAGAACAATTCAAATCTGAAACATTACAATTGAAGAGCGTACGAAACTGGACATTTTTTATCTCGCAACTTTTATCATTTAAAAACTGTTTTACCTTTTGCAAGCATTCCAAACTTCTAATTTACTTAATTTTCAAAATTCAACCACTTTAAACTGAAAATTATAAAAATTGAACTGTTTGAAAAAGAAGAGTTTAAATATAATTTGTAAAAATGAAAAAAAATCTATTCTCTTCCAATAAGTTTAATAAAGAATATTTGTTTTTCAAATTAATCTAAATACACTTTCTATTAGAATAATAAATTTACAACAATTTTTTTTCAAATGTTATCTATCTATATTCTATAGTCAAAAATCCAAAGATTATGAAGAAATTTAGAAAGAATAACAAACTTTAAAGAATAACTTCATTTATGCATTTCGGTGAAATAACTCTGGTATTCTGATATAATATCTTCCAATTTTAGCTCCAGTTTCTGTAAAATCCGTCTTCGATTTTCATTCAATGCCTCTAGAAATTCCTGAGAATATAAATAGAATTTCTATGGGAATTATAAAATCTGATAAATTTCTTCATTTGAAGATTATTTTACTATCAAAAGTTTCGATATACTTTTCCTGCTTTAAACCGAATTTTTAGAATGTTTAGATTAGACATCAACAACTTTGAAAATTTTTATTCCCTAAAGGCTTCTGAATAAAAATTTACATTATTAATAAAACAAATTCAGATGTAAATTCTAAATTAAAATCTGCAGTAGCAGCATTAATTAAATTCCACGGCCTCCTGATTTATAATCAATGAAATATTTTGCATTTTGATCAATAAAATTATTCCATATTGCAAAAGAGATAAATTATTCAATTCTAAATTTCAAAAATATAAGCATTTTCTTGTCAAAGTTGAGTGTTTCCTTTAAGTAAAGAAATAAAAAACATTTTTCAATTTGAATCTCGGGCCAAACTGACCTTAAAATTAGAGGTTATGTTTGAGTGCGGTGCAGCGACTTCTGGCGCGAAATTCAAATTCGCAAATGTTCCTTTTCAGTTTTTAAAGTTCTTTAGAAAATTTTTATCTCTCAAAAGCTTCTAAATTCCATTATGAACTATTAATAAAACCTAAATTCAAATTCAAATTTTAAATCAAAATCTGTAGTTCTAAGCTTTACCAACAAAGTGCGCGTGCTTGCGTTCGAAATAGTTCAAAATTTCCCCCTCAGAGCAATATTTTCAAGGGTATCATTAAGGAGACAAAATCTTTCACTCAAGTTACTTTCATTGACTAGAAAATTAATATCTTAATTTTTATATTCATAAAAAAATGAAAGATGCTTTTGTAAATGATTAAGAATGAAATATATACGAAAATGCGACTAACCACACTGTACTTTATTAGATTTGGGCTGATTTAAAGGAAAAATGAATCTAAAATTGGATCAACGCATTTATACATTTCAAAATTGATATTAGAAAGCCCAGAGTAGGATGTAAGTTGACGAGAAGTTAGCACTCGACCTCGCTAAGTACATTGCACAATTAGCGACAATATCTTCCTTTAACGAGTACGCTGAACGACGAATCAAGTGCTTGCGAAGCGGTCATTATTTCGCAAGAATTTTACAATTATCTCGAGATGCCGGTACTACAGAGTACAGAGGAACGTTATGCTTTCAAGGCGTGCTTTGAGGAAGAAATCAACCACGCGACAAACGTGCAAATTAGCTTTCCACGCTTTTTACTCGATCTAAAAATAAAATAAAACAAACTTTAAAAACAAACTAAAGCAAGAGCTACTAAATTACAAAAAAAAAATAAACTTTTAACTAAAAACTTCAAAATAAAAATATAAAAATCAACAAAACTCTGTTATTCTTCCCGCCTCTAATCCTTTCCTCAGATTAGAAAATGTTTCAAACACGAGAAAGTGGCCACTCGCAAACTCAGATATTTATCTCGTTGCCTCAGTTTCAGGATTTAGGGGGCTTTTGCCATTGACTAAATCCGAACAAATCCGTAAGCGGTTTTCACAAACCGAAATGATGGCATTTCAATATCGTAGACTCGATTCCATTGTACCGGAAAAAAAGGGGTTCCAATTTAGCCGACTGACAAAACATTTTTCCAGTCTAAAAATGGAAATTGTACACAGTTCTCTTTGTGCATGCATGCGAATCAGCCTCGGGACTTTCGGGTTTCAGAGTTTCAGCCCCGATATTTCCATAACAGTCTCAAATTTCTTAATACACCCGACGCCACTATTGTCCAGGTCGAAAATTGTCGTAATCCGACTTATATCCGACAACTCGTGTGTGAAATATTCCTAGAATTTCTGAGACAAGTTGTGAAAGAATTTTCTTTGTGTGTGGGAAATATATTATCAGAAAGGACAAGTTGGAAAGTAGAAAAACGAATTTTGAAGTTTCAAATAAAATGTTTCTTGGATACTGACCTGCCATACCGAAGAACGTGTAGGAGAGGATGAGCAGTGTGGCGAGGTACGGTGGAATCTTGCATCCTCTCGTCATGGTTGTGACGGAAGGGAAGGTAGCGTAGGGGGTTGGGGAAAAAGTGTCCTCCGAGTCATAGGAGGGCACCCTAGACTCAAAATCTTGTCGCGGCCATTGCGACTGATTTGTACATTCCTGAGGATGGTGGGACGTATGGGGGAGGTGGTGGTGATGATGGTAGTGATGATGGTGGTAGAGGTAGGGTTGCCCATGCTCCCTGTGACAGGAGGTGACGTCGTCGTCGGGGGTGATTCTGTTTCGACGTTCCTCAAGCCTCCTCTGGTTCCATCGATCAAGCTCGACGCTCCTAATGTGAATCTCCTCCTGGAAATGAAAACTGAATTCAGGAACAATGCTTCTGTAGTCGTAGGATTCTTATTTTATAGGTAGGGAGTCATATCAATATTATATATGAACATCATCTTGGTACAAATCATTTGTAATTACAGAATATCACTTAACAATATTTAACCATTTAGAATCATATCTTTGTATGTATGCCTTTATTTTTCAGCTTTCAGGTCTAGAACAATTTTTCCACAAAAAAATACAGAATATCTATTATTATCTACTCATACTCACTCAAGCCATTCTATACCCTCTACCTCTTTTTTCATTATCATCAGACCCCCTTTTTCACCTAACTCACGCTGTACTACCACTCACATTTTTACTACCTCCCTCCCGTTCTTTCCTAATTTTACATTTGTTTCACTTGAGCCCCCTTCGCACGTTCTCCTTCCCTTACCTCTAACTTACATCATTCGACGAGACACTAACAATTTTTCACGTTACACTTATAGTCTCTATCGTACACTTCTTTTTCCTACTGCCACCAGATCGCTTCCCGGCCTCCATTCTTTTTCCCTACCCCCGTAGATCACACTCTTTTTCCCCTCGTTCACACTGCACTTCCTTACATCTTCATAACCTTTGATGAGATACTAACAATTTTTCACTTTTCCCTTATAATCACTATCTTCTCCTTCCTTTTTTTTATTGCCGCCTCTTTAGCGATTCTCTTGTTCCATTGACCTCCCCCTTTTCCCCACACCCCGAGCCATTTCGTTTATCCTTCCTTCCTTCCCCAGACGAGGATTATCCTGCTGTCCAACAGAAAAACCTAGTAAGTGAGATTTGCCATAAAGACTATTTTCTGATACATGCGCATGAGAAAATAACCTCTATAACAAATGTCACTTACTAGGTTTTTTCGTTGGACACCAGTATCTTCGGCCAGGGACGCGAATCAAACTGCTTCGTCCCCTCTGCTACCAAAATTTCGCCTACTGCTACATACTCCAAACACTTCTACCAGACACCTCTCCTTCACTCCTCTTCTTTTTCCTCCTTACACTTCTCCAATGACTCATCTTTCTTGCCTCCCGCGAGCTATCGGTGAGATCCTTTTCTTCTTCCACTTCTAACACCATCATCTTTCCTTTATTCTTACTCCATCCCCACCACGTGCCCCCAATCTTCACCTCGTGTCTCCTTATCTCGAACTCCAAACCTTTCTGCTTCCACCTTTTCGCCTCTCCTTTGATCCATGCTTGCACCTCTTTCTCCCCTTTCGTGAACATGTCACACACATAAGTCCTTCCTCCTCCTGGCCTTCCCTTCTTCTCATTATCTCTTCTTTGCTTCTCCTTACTCTCTCCCTACTCCTACGGTCACTTTCTCCACATTGTCATCCCCTAAAATATCACTCCACACCACTGCCAGATTTTCCTTTTCCACTCTTCGCCTTCTCTCCTCCCTCCACTCCTCAACTGATAATCTTCTAGGAGCATTTCTCCAAGTTTCTTCCTCCTGCTCTTTTTCCTCCTTTTCCTCTACCTTGTCTGTTGCCTTATCTTCTTCATTCTCCGTTTTTTCTTCTTGTGTCTTTCCCTCCACGTTGTCTGCCATCTCCACCTCACCCGTCCACTCCTCCTTTATCTCCACCTGTTCTCAGTCTTCCTCTGTACTCCGATTCCCTTTCCAATCCAACCTTAATCCATGCATCTCCTGCTGCAGCTTCTTTATTAATTCCTCCGATAACGTTTTAGGAGCAATTCTCGCCTTTTCTTCCTTCTGCTCTTTCTTCTCCTTATCTTCGACTTTGTCTCTTGACTCCTCTTCTTCTTCTTCTTGTGTCTTTGTGTTTTTCTCTGTACATTCGAAGAATTTCCTATCCTCTTCCCTCAGCTGCTGAAAAACTGCAATCTCTGCCATCTCACTTTTTTCTTTTTCCACCCACTGTTTCGCCTGCCCCCTCGCCTTTTCCCTTTTACCTGCTTTCAGCTCAGACTTATTCGGCGTCATATTGTATTTTTCCCTGCGTTCTGTTCCTCAAAAATTCCTAGTCTCTACGCCCTTGCTTAACGCCACACGCTCCCCATTTTCCTTGTAGAGCCCACACGCTTCTCTCTCTACGCCACTTTAGAACCATATCTATCTGTAACAATATACCATAATAAGCAATACCTAACAATCCGCAAACACTTTCAGTAACCTATAATATTATCTCTACACTTGCAACGACATGATCCATACCATATACTATGAGGAATACCATCTGTAACAAGAGTACCACAGCTAACCATCCTGAACAATATACAACTATCTATAGCTAATAACCAACTTATCCATTAGATTACCGTCTCTGATCATACCATGTATAAATTTTTCTTATAAGAATAGTATGTAACCATACTTATGTATAAGATTATCATCTAAAATATTTAAAAAATGTTTAACTATCTCTATCCATAAAAACATAAGTGCTGATTTGCCATATTTAAAAACATGATCTATACAATTTCAAACAATAAATACAATTCGACAAGGATAAGAAGAGCATCCTCGTTTTTTCCATTTCATTTGCAAAAACATCATCCATACCATACAGCAATATCTCCACTCGGAAAAATACCAACCGTAAAAACTCCGCTTGTAAGAGACCGATATTAACAAGAGGATCATCCCTAACCATCTCCAACCATATTCATCTATAAGATTATCATCTATCCATAATAACAGCAATCTTCATATTCCGAATCCTATCAACAACATGATCGATATCATTCAAAACAACAAATACAATTGGATAAAGGTAATAAGAGCAACCCCAAGTTATTTTTATTCAGAAGAGTCCATCTTTAAACTATCTTTATCCTTAAGAACAACATTCTTTTTGATTTACCCAATCCTATTAACATGTTCCATACCATTTAGACACCAGAATTTTACAAAATTCCGGTAAAATTGCGATGGTTAAATAAAAAAAAAACAGTTATATTTACCTCCTCTAGATCGGCACAGCATCCAATGAGGCCCGGAATGGTTGTTTCCAAGTGGCGCTCTCCAGCTCCCTCGGTTTCTCCTGCTGCTACCGCTGCAGCTTCTGTCGCCAGTCGTCCTTCTCCTGCACCTGGCCCAGAACTCCGACGCACGTGCCGCCGCCTCCCTGTAACCAAATATCCGACCGCACGCGCGTTTACAGTGTGTTCTATCTTTCGAGGCGCCTCAGCGATCTACCATTTTACCCCCGCACGGAGAAAAAAATCGGAGTATAATAGCTAGTTGAGCTATTCCTATGGAAACACGTAACTTAAACCTGAAAAATTGGTCCATCGTTCGTGAAAAATTTGCTAGATCTCATACATTTTTAGGGCGGCAGGTCTTTACACTACCAAAGCACCAAGCGTGTGGAAATACTGTTCGAGCGTATGCTTTGAAAGCAGCATCGCCGTGCAAGAAAAGCTGTCACTTCACGCTGCTACGATTGCAAGAGACCCATACTCTACCGATGTTGGTTTCTTGCAACGTAGGTCTTAGGCCACGACCATGGAGAATAGACATAAGGAGACCAAACTAGTGTAACCGAAAATGAGCAAATTTTAGTAGTACGAAAATGGTTACAATACTTCCCGAGCATGGCGCTGGTGGGACATATGCAGAAATGACCGCCGTCTGTGTTTACATGTTGTCATGACAACACGTTAACATAAACGGTGGCCATTTCTCAATATGTCCCACTAGCGCCGTGCCTCGAGAAAATCTAGCATTTCGATGCATTATGTACATCCGACAGTACACTGCTCGTTTTTTAGTGAAGTCAATGTAAAGGACTTTGGTCTCCTTATGTCTATTCTCCATGGCCACGACCAACTCTGCTGTCCAACGGAAAAACCTGGTAAGTGAAATTTGCCATAGAGGTTATTTTCTCATGTGCATGTATCGGAAAATAGTCTTTAAGGCAAATGTCATTTACTAGGTTTTTCTGTTGGACAGCAAACCAGTGCTTGCTGTCTCGCAAGTATGGAATATGTGGAGCGTAAACGTTAACACGCGCCAGGGGTATTTTAAGATTTTGTAAGTCAATAAAAGAGTTTTGAATACAAATTCGATGACTTAAAAAAACATGTAAATTTAGAAGGAAAAATTAAAATATTTATAAGTGCGATTTTGGCGTATCAGTAAGTAAAATTATATATTTCCAGCTTCAAAAAATTGTCGTGTCGCAAGCAATATTTCGATGTTTTTGTATAGTTTTTTATAGTCACATCGAATTTCGGTGAAAATAGCAAAAAAAAAATTTTTTATTGAAGGTAACCAAGCCATCTAAGCCATTTATGAAAACGAAAATGACTAAAGACATCTCTTACGATTTATTATCTCATACCGAGTCTCATGCTGATAGTACTTAAAATTATGAAAATCGTGAAAATGTATATATTTACTTGCGCATTGCAATTGTTAATTTAATTCTGCGGCAGTTATGTATTTCATTTAGTGTTGTATGCTGCTGCTTTTTAGATTTAGATGTAAGAGAAATCTGTTTTAAATTATTTACTTTGAACTCAGAGCATTTTTTTTTTTTGACTTATAAGTATTTACCTTTATAAATTTCACTGTCTAGTATTAGGGAATATTCCGTAAGACTAAACGCTCAAAGTATAGCGCTGAGGCTAGTATTACGGAATTTTCAGTAATACTAGTCCTACGGATGAGCTGGAAATGGGCTAGTTTTACGGAAAATTCCGTAACAGTAGAAAGTTCGTTAATAAATTCCAGGTGAAAGATTCGCTGCCACAAAAATTAGCCTTGCCGGTTAAGCTTCACATAAGGCGCAGATAATTTCGTGATTTTAAATTTGCCTGGGTAATCTTTCGTCTGCTTTCGCCTCAATTTTTATATGAAAGGTAGCACAATTTACGGCGCCAGCGCTATCTACAGTCATTTGTGAGATCATTAAACTGGAGCAAAATGGCGATTCCCAGTTGTCAGTTGCTTTTCGCTAAGTGGTGTAAAATGACATAGTTGAATGACGTGAGAATTATTCTCCTAACCTCGGTGAAACTTTCGCCGATATCCGTTCAATTTTTAACCGTTCAAAAAATTATCTGTAACACATTTTAACTTTTGTTTTTTCTGGGAGAAGTGTTCATGCTATAATTATACTTCGATTTTTTTTTCGTGCGTCTACTAACTATACCATCTTTCGGTTGGCTGGTTGGCTTGCCTGTCTGGATGGGCCAAGGGCCTCTTTAATTTCGCCACCCCGGCGATGATCGAAGGGACGATTCGATTCGATCCCTTCACGATGATCCCTGGGGTGGCCCGTCATCGAGTGGAGATACTGTTAGGCAGGTGGTATCGTCTTTTCTTCCGCCTCGTATCATTACCATCAATAGTACTCAAGGCTCATTTCATAGCCCTCACAATTTGTTATATCAGAAAGGGAGGCAAACTTGAATTCTTTTGATTCAATTAGGGGTCGTCCAACAACTACATTACCAATCTGAGCGGGGAAGGGGGGGGGGGGGG
>JAUMHM010000072.1:9195849-9210651 GCA_032362435.1 Melikaiella ostensackeni | reverse complement strand
TGAGCGGGGAAGGGGGGGGGGTCATTGGAAGTAATGTTACGAGTTTAGATAACGTTTAATATGTTTTCTGATGATGAACTTTAACAAAGTTTGCGAATTTTGCGCAAGATGAACCTGCAACGGTACACTTCAATAATAACTTAATAAGTTTGAACAACATTTTCATATTTGAGACTTCACACTCTTCCCACTCTTTTCCCCTGCTTTTAAGAAACTTCCCCTTTTTTTGCTTAAATACAATCTGAATTAATAGAACCCAACAGAAAGAATCCAAGTGTTTTTGGTTGAATGTAAACTTTTTTGGTTAAAATGCCTTTAAAATGTCTTTTTTGGTTCAATTCATCTGTTTGTGATTATAAATTAGAATCTTTTTTGGTTGAAATATCAACCATTACATGTTTCGTTCACAATTCATATTTTTTTATTGAAAAATCAACTACTTGGTTTAAGGCTAAACTACTTTATAAAAAACGGTTGAAAATCCAACTATTATAGTAGAAAATTAAACTATTTGGTTAAACATCAAACTATGTATTTGTCAATTAAACTAATTGGTAAAAAATTAATTTTATCGTTCAAAAATGAAATTTTTGGTTTGAAAATTCAACTCTTTTGCAAAAAATTCATCTCTTTGGCTTCAAAATTCAACAAATCTGTTGAAAATTCATGTATTCTGTTGAAAATTTGTCTTTTTTGGTGAAACATCAATCTTTTTGGTAAAAAATTCATTTTTTGCTTGATAATTTAACTATTTGGTTAAAAATTCATAATTTCCAGTTGAAAATTCAATCACTTAGTTAAAAGTTAAACTAATTTGTTAAAAATTAATTTTCTATCAAGATTCACTTCTTTGGTTAGAAATTTAACTATTTTGTTAAAAATTCGTTTTTTATTTGGTTAAAGATTAAGTTTTTCGTCTGAAAATTTAACTATTCCACTTTTGGTTGAAAATTTATCCTTTAGAAGTTGAAAATTCAACTATTTGGTAAAAATTTCGTCCTTTTGGAATAAAAATTCATCCTTTATGGTAGAAAAGTCATCTTTCACGATTGAAAATTCGTCTTTTTAGGTTGAAAATTCATCCCTTTTGGTAGAAAATAAATCTTTTATGGTTTAAAATTCAACTATTTTGTTGAAAATGCAATATATTTCGATCTGAAATCTTACGATTTTAAAGGGTTTCATAAACTAAATTCACTAGAAACGCGAAAAAGCGCAGAAAAAACGTAAAATCCGTGCTTAGCAAACGGCTACGTTACTTTTCTTTTGGGTGGGGGCTAAAGATTTAACTATGTTTGTCAACGAGGGTGGGGGGGGTCCAGAAATAGCCCAAATTTACCAAAATTGGTAACCTAGTTTATAGACGGCCTTTTACAGGTACTTAAGATATGGATCTGCAAATTAGCCATAGATGTTGTTAAGTGTTAAGGAAAAGATCAGGTACAAGGAGCGAATTTCTAAATCTAGTCTGAAGTCAAGTAAGTCTTGTCATTATGACAAACACTAACCCGAGCCGGATGCAGATATTAACTGCAATCAAACGTCGAGTGCAATCTAATTTTCTACTGCCAAGACATTCCTTTCCATACATTTTTCCCCCCGATTTCGAAACAATTGGCTACTTCGGGGGATCACAAACGTTGAAGACTAATCTGAAATCACTTTCCGCGTCGGTATTGAACTATTCAACGACCTACATATCATTTCTCGATCGGAAAGAATGAAAAAGCGAAAGAGCCGTGGTGAAAAGAGTAAAGGGGGGTAAGAGTGGGATCAATGGGTGGGAAGAACATCTGGTACTCTAAAGGAATATACTCAACGCAGGTCGTAACACGTTTCTCGTTTGCTTTGACGAGTAACGGGTCGGAGTCTTAAATGGATTCGTTTTTTATGAGGAATTCTTGCTTCGATAGCGAATAGCGACCTTGTCCCTGTAATCGGTGTGTCATAAGCCTTACAATTTATGTTGCACTCGAACGAAACTGAATGAAAGGTCTTGCGTCATTCTTAGGCAAGAGTGTTCATTAATAGCTTCGTCAGGGTGTCTAGTGTTTCACAACAGAAAAAGTTCAGGGCTTTTCCAGGTTTCCCAGGACAAAAAATTAATTTTTCCAGGTGCATTTTTGTGATTATTACAATGAACTTCATTAAAAAAGATGCGTGTAATTCAATTTATAAAATTATTGATAAATTATGCATAAATTCATAAATAAATTCCATAAGCATGGAATTCCGAAAAAAGTCGCATGAAATTTTTACAGATAATGAAAAAAAAAATCAGTATCAGTATACATCTTTCATAAAATCGCGTGAAATCCTTTTGAATCTTTTCAAATACCCTAAAAGCTTTGTAAACTAAAACAGTGCTAAAATTTTTGTTCATTTATATTGGGAATAATAGATTATTAAAAGAAACATAATACATTGTTTTTAATTGTAGTTGGAACAATATTTATGGATAAAATAGAATTGGGAAAAAATTTTTGGTCCATTTCACCGAAGCTCTATATAAATAATGCTTTAGGTTTCACCACAGGACATCGTTCTACTATATTTGACACTATCGACTGAGTGTGGCGTAATGATTTGAATACCCTACATCAATTAGAAGAAGTGAAACTTTTTTGTGCACATGTCTCCTGATGGGCTGATTTTGGAGTCATTTTTGCACTCGTGTCAATCACTGATCTCTAGATCAGGGCGCAGTCCCTTGAAATGGGGCTGCAGCCTCAGTGATGGCAGGCGTCCTAAGATAGGAATTAATTAAAGCGTGACGGTAAAGCAGAGAACAAGTTTAAAAACGTATTTTTTCTTTAAGGGAATACAAATTCCAGGACCATGACTAAAATTTAAGGACTTTTCCAGGTTTCCAAGGATTTCCAGGACGCTAGGCTAGACATCCTGCTTCTTGAATCACATTTTCTAAATCAATAATTATCTTTCTATCCTGAAGGAATAATTAAAGACACTGAGTCATTATCATTAAGAGTTGACAGAGAGCGAATGTTCCAGATTTAGAATGCCGATTACGAGATCATGCTACACGTGTCGACACTCGTTGAAGTGCAAAGTGTGAAGAATATGTTTCCAACAAATGAAATGTATGAGTTACTTATGAATTTACAAAAGAAGTTGGGCTTATAGTAATAGTAATACAAATGAACAACCTGCCATATGTCCATTATGGGACGTGCGACTATTCACTCTAGTGTGACGTTTATTGGCTTAAGAGCAATTTAGCCCCGGGGAGTGAATAGCATGTAATGTGCTTTACTTTGCTCTCCCCATTCGATAACAAAAGGTCGTATCTTAAGAGGCGAGATACCGCCTGATACGACCTCGAGACAATGTATTAGATTCATTACAAAATAGTCTCGTTGTGTGAATCATGCTATTCGGTGAAGGAAACAGATCAGTGGAGTCGCTTTTCTCACACGGAGAGGTCGCGAGATGCGGGACGTCGATTCGACTGGGGTTTACAGGACTAAAGTGCATCAAAATCTATTGAATACTTATTTTTTCTTTCGACCCAATGGGTCTTAGCTTCCAAGATATCAAGGTTTGAGTATTTACGTTTGAGCGCTCTACTCGTTGCTGCCGAGCGTGGAACGCGCTTAAAAGCGTAAATACTCAAACCTAGATATCTCAGAAAGTAGGGCCCACTGGAGCGAAAGAATAAATACATGTCTAAAATGTCTGAATAGGAGAATGAAAATTGTTTTGATAAGTATAGAAATCGCGGAGGCCGAGGATCTCGTGTGTCGTCAGCGAAACGGAAGTTACGCTGAACCGCGCGCAATTATGAAATAACCTAAATTCAAGGCGGTTCGCAATTCGAGTTAAGATCGCTTCGTCGAGAAGCTGTTACACCGTATATCGTATAGCGAGGAGGGAAATAACCAATTATTAAGAGTACATGTGGGCCGAATATTACCACTTTGTGTCACCTACTTTAGAACGATGTTTCACACTCTTTACTTGTCCTCTGGCACCTTTGGATTACTTTATAGATTAAAATCGATAAGTTGAGTCAATCCGGCTTGAAGGACCTTTAAACTTAATTCTTTCTTCCATCTTCTAAGTGCATTAAACTGTTTGTAGTCAAAATATTTTCATTTTAGCCTATCGTATCTTTTTTTAGATTCTTAGATCATCGTTTCCAGCTGATGATATTGTGAATACAATCGAGAAACTGCAATTAAAATCTTGTAAATTGAAAATCAGGACAAGATACCATAGTAATCAATCCTTAACAATCTGCAAACATTTTCAGTAACCTATAATACTATCTCTACATTTGCAACAACATGATCCATGCCATATACCATGAGGAATACCATCTGTAACAACAGTACCATAGCTAACCATTCTTAACAATATACAACTATCTATAGCCAATAACCAGGTTATTCATTAGACTACCGTCTCTAATCATACCATCTATAAATGTTTCTTAAAAGAATAGTCTGTAACCATCCTTATCTATAGGATTATCATCTCAAAGTCCATATTTAATGATCTCTACCCATACGAATATCCTTGTTGATTTGCCACATTTAAAAGAACATGATCCATATATTTTAAAACAATAAACGCAATTCGAAAAGGATAAGAAGAGCATCTATGTTTGTTTGTTACACTCCATTTGCAACAACACCATCTATACCATACACCAATATCTCCACTCGGAAAAATACCATCCCACTCGGAAGAATCCCATCCGTAAAAACTCTACTTGTAGTTGACCAATCTTGACAAGAGGATCATCCCTAACCATCTTCAAGCATATTTATCTATAAGATTATCATCTATCCATACGAACAGCATCCTTCATTTTCCGAATCCTGTCAACAACATGATCGATACCATTCAAAACAACAAATACAATTTGATAAGAATGAGAAGAGCATCCCCAAGTTTTTATATTCAGAAGAATATAGAACGATGTCTCGCACTCTTTACTTGCCCCCTGGCACCTTTGGATTACTTTATGGATTAAAATTCGACAAGTCGAATCAATCCGGCTCGAAGGACCTTTAAACTTAATTTTTTCTCCTACCTTCTGAGTGATTCAGACTGTTTATACTCAGAATATTTTCATTTTAACCTATCCACCCATATCTTTTTTTAGACTCTTAGATCATCGTTTCCAGTTGGCGATATATTGTGAGTAGAATCAAGAAACTGTAATTAAGATCTTGTAAATTGAAAATCAGAAAAGAAACTTTATTATGTGTGCTTGCGGGTGGATATTTTTCACTTTTTGCGTTACGGATCTAATTTAAAAGAAAAGGAAAAAGTAAGATAGTTTGATGAAGTGATTTGTCATTCCTAAGTGTTGGAATTTCCATCCCTAAGGAGCATCTGCCCCTTGAGCTCTGTTTATCAAGAGTCAAACCCAAAATAGCATATTTAGGAACTTGTTTGGAAGGAAAAAGTATCAGCTCAGGGGCCGACCATAAACTATGTTACCAATTTTGGGCTATTTTTACACCCCCCCCCCCTCAAAAGTAACGTAGTCGTTGGCTTAACACGGATTTCACCATTATTCTGTGTTTTTTGTGTTTCAAGTGAGTTTAGTTGCCAACAATGCCTTCGATAATAAATCAAGAATAATTAAAAATATTAAACTATCAGACTTCAAAATCCAAAATACCAGAGGAGATGAATTTTCAACCCAAAAAGACGAAATTTTTCAAAGATAGTCGAATTTTCAATAAAAAACTTGATTGCCAGCCAAAAATGATTAATTTTCAGCCTAGAAACATGAATTTTCTACCACAAAAGATGAATTTTCAATCCAAAAAGACGAATTTTTAACGAAACTGTTGAATTTTCGACTAAAAAAGATGACTTTAACAAAATAGTTGAATTTCCAACAAAATAATTAAATTTTCAACAAAAAGTTGAATTTTTAACCAAATAGCTGAATTTTTAACCTAAAAAGATAAACTTTCAACCAAAAAGATTCATTTACTACCAAAAGACGAATTTGTAACAAATACATCAATTATCAACAAAATAACTGAATTTTCAAATAAAAAACATTAGTTTTCAACCGAAAATGAAATAGTTAAATTTTCAGTTAAAAAAATACCTTCTAACTAAAAAAAAATCGAATTTTCAACCAGTTGAATTAAACGAAAAAAAACGAATTTTCAACAAAATAGTTCAATTTTCAATCAAATAGATGAATTTTCAACAGAGAAGATTAATTTTCTACCCAAAGAAACAAATTTTCAACAAAAGAGTTAAGTTTTGAAGTTAAAAAGTCGAATGTTTTAGAAAACAGTTGACTTTTAAACCGAAAAGATGAATTTTCAACAAGAAACTTTATTTTAAATAAAGAAGATAAATTTTCTACCCAAGCAGGCGAAGTCTCAGCAAATCACATGAATTCTGTACAAAATAGTTGAATTTTCATCTTTCAACCAAGCAGTTAAATTTTTAACCAAGAAGATTAATATTCTATCAAAAAAGACAATTTTTCGACAGAATATATTGATTTTCAATAAAACTGTTGAATTTTGAATACAAAAGGATGAATTATCTACAAAAAAGTTGAATTTTCAACCCAAAAATATGATTTTTAAAAAAAAGTTAATTTTCTACCAAACTGTTGAATTTTCAAGCCAAGAAGACGAATATTTTACAACCAAATAGTTGCATTTTCAATTAAAATGACGAATCTTCAACCAAAAAAAAATACGTTTTTTACAAAATAGTTCAACTTGAAACCAAACAGATGTTTTTTCAACCTAAAAAGGTGAATTTTCAACGAAACATTGTTAGTTTTAATCAAATAGTTAAATTTTCAACAAAGAAAATGAATTTTCTACCAAAAAGATTAATGTTCTGTCAAACAAAATGTTTTTTCTACAAAATACAATAATTTTCAACAACAATGTTGAATTTTGAAACCAAAAAGACGAATCACGTACAAAAGAGTTGATTTTTCAACCCAAAAATATGATTTTTCAACAAAAAGGTTAACTTTCTACCAAATAGTTAATTTTTTAAACAATTAGTTTATTTTTTAAGTAAATAGTTAAATTCTTACCAAACTCTTGAATTTTCAAAACAAAAGTGGGATAGTTACATTTTCTGTTTAAATAATGAATTCTCAACCAAAAAAAAAGGAATTTTCAACAAAATAGTTGAATTTTTAACCAAACAGAAGAAGTTTCATCTAAAATAAGATAAACTTTCAACTAAAAATGGAAGAGTTAAATTTTCGATCATAAAAATTAATTTTTTACTAAAAATGAAACGAATTTTTAACATAATAGTTAAATTTTCTACCAAAGAGATGTATCATCTTCAACGAAAAAAATGAATTTTTAACAAAGTAGTTCAACTTTCAACCAAGTAGTTGAATTTTTGATAAAAAAAGATGACTTTTTAACAAAATAGTTGCATTTTCAACAAAATAATCAACTTTTCACCAAAAATAGTTGAATTTCCTTATTGGGTTCCATTAATTTAGTTCGGATTTAACCGAAAAAACGAGTAAAATGAGAAAAAGGCGAAGTTTCTTGAAAACAGGGGAAAAAAAAAAAGAATTCTTTGAAAAAGGGGTAAGGAAGGAAATAAAGAGAGGAAAGAGTGTGAATTATGAACTGTACCGTTGCAGGGCCATTTTTCACAAAATTTGCAATTTTTAAAAGAATTTATCATCAGAAAACGTACGTAATTCACAAACGGCCCCTTACGTGTTTTAAATATTGTCGTTCGTTTCCCCTGATTTTTAATCCTCCCGTAAAAAAAGCGCATCGCTAAAACCCTTTGCGGACTCTGGTGCAACGAGTCATGAAATACCAGTGTTTCCGCTCAGGTTTGAGTTCATTGTCAGGAAGATGGTTGTGCCCCAGCTTGATCTCGGCGCACGCCCGGCACGTGTCCCTTGAAAAAGCCGCCCCAACTTGAACTTTTCCAGGGCCCGAGGGAGAAGGAAAGCAAGGAAGGAGGGAAGGCACATCTCACAGCTGCGTTTTGTTCAAACACGGAAATTCATATGTACCCATTTATATAACTCGAAAATCAGTGTTATTCCTCATTTAAAAAAATCAGCCTCTCGACGAAGGACCTGAAAGTGAAAACACACCCTAGCTCATATTCCCGAGGAGTCTGTCTAAACTAAATTCAAAGTATTAGATATACACCCACGTACCCTGCTGAAATTCTCCAACCCACAGCGACCACCAGCTGAAACTAGACCGAGACTATGACTATGTGTTCCGGATGCGGATTTTAAGGGAGAAAGGGGAAGAAAGGTCGTGTGCCAGGAACATTCGAGGGGAAGGTGATGCAGGGTTGCCAAGCCGATTGGAGTTAATACTTTTTTTTTTGTAATGAAGAGCGGTTCTGACTAGCATTGGGCCTTCCGCTCATCTCATAATGCGGGGTATTTGAGAAGTCTTGAGAAGTTGAGCAGAAGTGCCGAGAAGTCTTGAGAATCTGAGCGACGAGAGGTCTTCTCAGATTCTCAACACTTCTCAAATACCCGGCGTTCTGAGACAAACGAAAGGCCCAACGCTAGTTCTGACACTTTTTTCTGAAGCAACCGACTGGAAAATTTGATGAAACTGGTTATTGTGACCAACCATTCATTACGAGACAATGATGAAGAATTGAACCGATTCCTGGAATCTGGAGACAGTTGCGGCTATTATATGTTATTCTGGAATTGGAATTTAAACACAAAGTATCGAAAATCCCTGGATTTGGAAGAAGACCGGGGAATGCGGGGCGTGCAAAGTTAAACCCAGCGAAAAACAGGTATAATAATGGTTGCTATAGTGCATTCGGCAGCTGCGAGCGATGAATACACATTACACACACGACATGTGCGATGCCTTCTTCTTGGGAGTGCGAGCATGAGCATATAAGCGCGAGCACGATGGAGGGCCCACGAGGGCCCATTTAGCAGAAGACGTACCCCAAGAGACCATAGATGTGTAGGCCACACCCTCACATATCCATACATAATCAATAATACAATATATATTCATATTCAATAAAGCATATACATATAGCATATGCATATTGCATACATTTTTTGAGATCCATGAAACGATATTTAAGAATCCTGAACTATTCAGTGATCCAACCCTTCGGAGGAACCACTTTCCATCAGCAAAACCCTAGGATCATATAACCCTGACCCCCAGGGGGGAACACCTTTTCCACCTTCAGCTCAAAATTTCTGTTATTCTCAAATAGTCATGCTGGGAGCGATTTGTTCCGAGGTTCAGGGTCTGAGACGGAGATTAGGTGAGAGGGAATCACTCTGGAGAATCTGACGAGTTTCAATTATTCAAATTAGGGCAGGGGTGAATTAATGAACGGATAAGCGACGGGGTGCCCAGAATGGGGAAACGAAGGGTGTTGAGTTATTTGTTTTTGGCTCGAGACCAAGAGAGCGGAACCAGGGTGGTCAGTTAAATCTAAGAAAGACTCCCGTTTTCTTTTTGCTTTGCAAATAAATTTTCAGGACATCAAAATTAGAGATTTAAGCTTTCAAATATATTTTTTTTTCATTTTGATTATTCAAAACTAGAGTTCAAATGAGGAGTAAGCGGCCATAAATGCATAAGTCCATTTTTCGTTTTACGAGAAATTCAGAAGAATTTTGCATCTCAGAAACGACTTTATAAAATTTTAAAAACGTTAATGTGTTCGGAAGCAATTCTAAATTGATTTCGGGCACATTAACGTTTCTAAAATTTCATGAAGTTGTTTCTGAAATGAAAAATTTGCTTAAATTTCTCGAAAAATAGAAAATGGACTTAAGCAGATGAATTGCAGTTATAAAACATTGAGAATTTGGGTCTCTTAGCACAGAAAACCATTGGTGTGAAATTTGTGGCATCTCATTTTGAACAATGCAAATTTTTATTGTGCCTTTATTTGTTTCCTTGTCTCAAGAACGTTGCAACTCAAAACTACACCGAATACCGCGTACTTTTGACGATCGGCGTTTTACAGTGAGTATACTGCATAGGAAATACCGATATATCGATATTTGCGATATTTCAAAGTCGATATTGCATGACTTTTCGTATGATTAAATGAAATAATATTAAACCATGTAGAAAAAGTAGAGGGCAGGTAATAGAGCCGAAAATTCGTTTAAGAAAGATGCGTGTACCTACACGTATGGCAGCTGCGAGTCACTGAATACGCGCACGTGGCACATGTGCCGATCCTCATTCCTCGTCTTCGGCATGTGTTCGCGAACGATTCCGCTCATATGAGCATTGGCTCGAAAAATTATGAAAACATGTTTGCCCGATAGTATAGCATTTTTTTCTCTTTTTTTTTTGCATGTACATGGAAATAGATTTATGCACATAGACCGACAGTACCATAAAATATTAGTAGCATACCTTGGTTCTCATAATCTTAATCTCATAATGTTTTAACGATGATAAATGACATAAAATCCGTTCCTGCGACAAATTACATAAAATATATAATTCAAACTTCAAAGTCTGAGGAACGCAGCTCGCAGGGATTTTAGTAGGCGGATTATTGTATTTTTCTCATGAGAAAGTAGGACGAAAGACTTGAATCGCGGTATTTTCTTAGTAAAGTTTCAGACACGTTATGGAGCATGATGATCAGTATGAAGCGAGAGTCGCCGACGTACTAGACTTCTTTTCCGCAAGTAGGCCTTTGAAGATAATACGCGTTCCTCATTTTAGTCACGATTTTTGAAGAATCTCATCGATATAAATTATAAATTCAATCCTTGTTCCCTTAAAGACTTTAATTGTATGCTTTCAGTTGAAAAAGATACCTTTTATTTCCATCATTTCAAATTCCAATTCGAACACACCACAATTTCTTTACAAAAGATGTAACTTATTAAGGAGAAAAAAAACGAAGCCTGCGCTTCCAGAAAGTGGAATAGAGACTGCTTTGTTGTTATAAGATATATATCCCAAACCTGTGAAATTAGGGTGATAAGGTTTCTTATCTTGGATAAGCTTCGATGGCACCTGTGCCGCACAGAATGGTGCTTGTGAACAAAAAGCGATAATCTGAGATAAGAGTCGTGATAAAATAATTTTCGAGAACCCGTATTCTTATCCCACATGAACGACAAAACTGTAGACATATTTTTTACAAAAAGAGAGTGTGTAATTTACTGGGGTAGAAGCATTAGCCACATGGTGAATTGGCGAATTTTTATTATTTCTTTTTAAAGGCAGGTAGCGTGAAATCACCAAGTGTCGCGTGACAAGGATGAAGAAACTGATACGCGGTAAAAAATACAGTTAAGTTGAAACTTCCCTATGAATATTTGGAAATGAGATTAAGACTTCCAGATAATATAATGAATTCTGTAACATTGTTGGAAATTAATTGTGGTAGGCCTATGGTATTGTGTAGGATCAGTTATTGTGTATCATGATGTATCAAATATAACACAAAAAAAAGTATGACGATCGCCTCGCGATATGAGTATCGATGGCAGGGAGAGCACATGGTCTGCATCGGCATAGGAAGCCGCAGATGGTTCTTCCTTGCACGATTATGGTTTTTTGCCTGCTCGTGCCTGACCGATGTCTGAGGTACTCTGTAACTTTTCGATCATTTTTTTCGCCACGAACACTACCGCAGGGCCAAGTTCATTGGACTTACAACAACCCTCGAAAACTCCCTACAAACTTCTATAAGCGAAAATAAAAAGAATTCACGCAACATTGCAAACAAGGGAGTATAGTGTTGCAGAGTTGCTACAAAATCCCAATTTCGAAACTCCCTGACTTTTCCATGACCAACTTTTCATTTTCCCTGAAATTATAAATTTTCCTTTCAGGTATAAAAACAACCTTACACCTAAGAAATCAGTAATGTAAGTGCAAAAATGATTTTCAACAAAAAAGTTAATTTTCAACGACATAGTTGACTATTTGACCAAAATAGTTGAATTTCCAACCCACAAAGACGAATTTTGATCAAAACAGTTGAATTTTCAACCAAAAAGAATGACTTTTTATCAAAATTGTTGAACTTTCAACAAAACAATAAAATTTTCGACCAAATAATAAAGTTTTTAATCAATAGAGGTCAGAGCAAATCTTACGGTATCTTGCATGGGAGAGGGGGGGTTCGAAATTTCAGAAGAACGCCTTACGTAATTTGTGGATGACCCCTAAACTTGAACTTCAGTTCATTGAAAATTCCCTGACTCTCTCAGGTTTTCTCTCACATTCCCTGATTTTCCTGACCAGTTTTGAATTCCCTGAATTTCTCTGACTTTCCAGAATTTCCTGACCTATAGGAACCCCGTATTGAATCTTTCATTGTTTGTCGTTTTTAGCCTGAAATTGCATTAATCTAGATTCTAGATGGAATATTTAGTGATGAGGAATTAGGAAGAAAAATTGGATCCCAAGAAACATTAGACATCCGGAGAGGACAGGTAAATCACTTAACATGAGATAGACCCTCTACTTGAATATAAGGCGGGATCATAATTACGGTCATTACGTAAAAATCGTACAGTTGCTGTACTCGTAATGGCCTAATGGGCTTGGGTCGAGTCTGCGGAACAGCAGGTCAGCGAGGATCTCTCCTGCTAAAGAGCAAGACTAAAATTTCAAGGATCTGTGGAAAAAGGTGGTTCTGAGTGATTTCGAACTGTCATTTTTCGCTCGGTGAAAGTCGGTCTGCTAATCGCGTGTCATCGAGAGATTATCTCGCGCACTAATTAGAGCGGTAGCCATCTCGAAACTAGTCTTGTTAAGCTGCCTGGGAGGTCAGAGAATTGTAATCAATGTTTTTAGAACCTTTTTGTATTGGTATTAGGGTCTTATGAGTATGTATCATTACATGCAGCAAATTGTATGAAATATGAATTTGGCAAACGTTTCAGCTTCGGATAGGGGTTGAAAAGGGCCCCTATCCGCGGCCGAAACGTTTGCCAAATTCATATTGTAACCCCTAATTCAAGCAATATCAAGGTAGTCTATTACCTTTCGATCAATCCATCTTACAACATTCTAAAAATAGTTTTTAGAAGCTTTTTGCATTGGCATTAGGGTCTTATGAGTATGTATCATTGCATGCAGCAAACTGTATAAAATATGAATTTTGCAAACGTTTCGGCCGCGGATAAGAGCCCTCTTCAGTGCCAGATATGTACTAAATGAATTAAGAAATGCAATTAAATCTTTGGTATACAACTTATAAAATTAAGAATGCATGCATCGACTCATGTATATTTCCTCCGTCGTGCGATTTCCCTCTCACCACTATCTGGCAATGAAGAGGACCCCTATGCGCGGCCGAAACTTTTGCCAAATTCATATTTTATACAATTTACTGCATGTAACGATACACACTCATGAGACGCTAATGTCAATAAAAAAACTTCTAAAAACAATTTTAATACTTGGGTCAATTAAAAACGACATCTTTCAAAAAAACCAGTAAAGATGTCACTGAACGATTGTGATCAATGTCTGTACATTTGAAGCATAAAACCCCTACACTTTTCAAACAACAAAAACAACAACCAAGGAGATCGTTTTAAAGTTTTTCAAACCGGACCCCGTACAAAACGTACAGAAAATGGCCTTTAGTCAAAATTTGTAAGTCTTATTTTTTTAATAATTAATTTTACTTTGAAAAAAGTCTAACTCACCTTGCACTTACATTCGACCAAGTTTTTTTTTACTTTGTAGGTGAATTGTTTATTCTAAAATCATGTTAGAATTCTAAAATTAGATACATGTGAAGTCACTTATATGTTAGGTAGAGATTTTCAATTTTATCTTTATTATTCTTTTTAATTAAAAAAGATAAATTTATGAACCAAAAATGGAATCGTTAAATTTTTAGCTTAAAAAATGAATTTTCAAAAAAAAAAATGAATTTTCTACCAGTTGAATCCAACCAAAAAGATGAATTTTTAACAAAATTGTGGAATCCTGAACCAAAAATAGAATAGTTCAATTTTCAGATAACTTTATCTTTTACCAAATAAAAAACGAATTTTCAACAAAATAGTTAAATTTTCAACCAGAGAGGTGAATCTTTAAAAAAAAAATTTAACAAAGTAGTTCAACTTTCAATCAAGTGATTGAATTTTCAACTAAGAATGATGAATTTTTAACCAAATAGTTAAATCATCAACCAAAAAATGAATTTTCTACCAAGAAGATTAATGTTTTACCAAAGAAGACTAATTGTCAACAAAATACATGAATCTTCAATAAAATTATTGAATTTTGAAGCCAAAATTACGAATTACGTACAGAAGAGTTGAATTTTTAACCCAAAAATATGATTTTTCAACTAAAAAGTTAATGATCTAACAAATAGTAAAGTTTACAAATACAAAGTTTAATTGTTAACCAAATATTTGAATTTTTAACTAAAAAAGATTTTAATTTGAAATCAAAAACAGTTGAATTCAACCAAAATAGACGAATTTTCAAGAAAATAGTTAAATTTTCACCCAAAGAGGCGAATCTTAAAAAAAAATTTTAACAAAGTACTTCAACTTTCAATCAAGTGATTGAATTTTCAACTAAGAATGATGATTTTTTGATCAAATAGTTAATTCATCAACCAAGAAATGAATTTCCTACTAAGAAGATTAATGTCTTACTAAAAAAGACTAATTTTCAACAAAATATATGAACCTTTAACAAAATTATTGAATTTTGAAGCCAAAAAGACGAATTACGTACGGAAGAGTTAAATTTTCAACCCAAAAATATGATTTTTCAACTAAAAAGTTAATGATCTAACAAATAGTAAAGTTTACAAATACAAAGTTTAATT
>JAUMHM010000072.1:9185482-9195749 GCA_032362435.1 Melikaiella ostensackeni | reverse complement strand
TATCATCAGAAAACGTATTAAACGTTATCTAAACTCGTAACGTTACGTCCAATGACCCCCCTCCCCCCCTTGTTACCAATCGTAGTTTTTGGCGCGGACCCCCCCCCCCCCACCCCTCAAATTGTAGTTTATGAGCGGACCCTTATCCAGTTGTCATTCTCATGTCTTAAATTACAAAATTTTTAAAAAATATTACAATTTTGCATCATTGTATTTTATTTTAGTTTATTGTATTTTATTGTGAAAATACATTTCCATCAGGGTCATTTTCATTTCCCGATTCTTTCTCAGTCTCAAAAACATGCTTATTTCCCCGTTTTTCTCGTTTCCTTGCACAGCCTCCAATTCAATTATAGAGGAATGGCCATTGGTCACTAATCACAAGCTGGTCCCTCATCGATTTTTGGGGGTGAACAATGTAACGCGATTTCGGTATCGACGTTTCCCCCTTTCTGCCCCCCAAAATTGGGGGAGCGATGCATTGTACGAAAACGAGCCTGGGGTCGATTGGACCAGTCGTCGTTGACGTATATCTCGACAAAATGATCATCGTCTCTGGCAAAGATATTAAGCCATTCGACTACGACCAGGATTTGTGCACAAAGTGGAATAATAAACCTGAACTGAAACGCCCCTAGCGTCTCTCTTTTCTGTCTGCTTAGTCCTTAGTGTTCACCACACTGGACCCAATTGGCAAATGAAACGGAATAAATATAAGAGGATCAGTAAAATAGGCGGGTCGAAGAACCTCCTAAATAAGACGGGACAAAATTGCCCTCAATTGGCACTCGAAGTTGTTGTCCCGAGTGTCATCCTTTGCCCAAAACTGGAACTTTTCAAAGTAGAACGAGAACTGAAGTATATTTTTTTCCTTTTTGGGAAGTATTTTCGAGATTGATCCGCGATTGGATGAAGAAAGGAATCAATTGTGTTTGATCTTTGGGGTTTCTTGAAGAAATAGCGTGGGATACTAGGACTTCCAAAACCTATTGTCAAATCTTCAATTTCTTGGTTAAAGAGAAATCAATAAATGATATAGACGTCGATTTTTTAATTATTTTATTATACCATTAAGCCAAATCCCTTTTGGGGTAAGCGTAACTCCAGGTGAAGAGCTTTACAGAGCAAGGACATATCACGATTCATACGTAAATACTCAAACTAACGAAAAAACCCATAGGAAAATCCATACTTTTTACCTCAACCACATCCACTAAGTGAAGCTCTTCCCGAGGGCCCATGAGTATCCAAAATCTTTCGTTTCAGGCGTCACTCTTCTTCTTATAAACATTTGTCCTCTATACGTCCCTGTCGTTACATACATCTTTTGATTTCTTTACATCCATACATCTTTTCATGCAAGCTCTTGTGTTTCTACGACTCCTTATACCTCTTCGCTTTAGAGTCTCATTCACACATTCCAACCATTCTTTCTTCGGTCAACCTTTGGGTACGCTACCATTCCTAAATACACTTTCTTCGTTAAACGTCCTTTATTCATTCTCTCACATGGAGAAAAATGGAAGGTCAGTCTGAACATCTAGATGGTCAGACTGACTATATTTTAGGATGACCTATAGGACAGCCTTCTAGATGGTCAAAGTGACTATCTCTAGAAGGCACAGGAGGTTCAAATCGATCATCTAAGAAAGTCGACTCAATTATCTTATAGGGCCGACCTGATCATCATAGAGAGTCGATTTGATCATTGCGGATGGTCGACTTGATCATCTCGCAGAGGATCCACTTCATCAAATCTTAGAGGGTAGATTTGATTATTCTATATCTTCCATATCTGTTGTCTTTCTTCTATACCTACATTATACATATTTGCGAGATTCCCGTCTCTCTCTTATATGAGACTAGAAATTGTAAAATTAAGTGGAACTTGTAAACCCTGAAAATTTACGTAAAATTCATAAATTCACAAGCAGTGCAATTTGACAATATACTGTTTGGAGCACGAGAGGCTAAGGACAGGGCATCATTGCACTGAATTGTAACATTTCAAACACTGGAGTAAATTCAGAAACCGATATAAATGCGTATCACGCATCTCGTTACTCTTACTTCTGTATCATCAATGAAGGATGCAATTTTTAACACGTTTTCAGTCAAAAACGACATGGTGTGTCATGCAATCAATGTGTTCTGAACACATTGATTGCTGAGCATCGAGTAATGCCTTTGTCCTAAGCATCAAATTATACATTGAAAATCCTAAAGAAAAAATGTAATCCACTTTGCACCATGTTCTCCCTTATGCACTTCACTTTCCACGCATGTTCGAAATATCGACAAGCAGTTTAAACTGATTAAAAATATGTTTAAATTTAATACACAACAAACATGACGCTGAACAGCTGAACGACATTCGGTCACTCCGAAAATGGTAAATGGTCTCGGTTCGAGTCACGTGACCCTTTAATTTTCAAGCGCATGATTGACACGCAAAAATTGACTATCCGCGACGGTTCACCTGATTCTCCACGAGAGGTCGAAATGAGTGAAAACAAGATGATCGTATTGATCATCCCTGAACAACAAATGAAAGTCTCTCTATGTCGAAAAAATGAAAGAAGGCCATTTCGACCATCTGGAAGATCAGACTGACTTTCTGAATTTTGACTCTCTAACTTTGACCCTCCATTTTCCTCCGTGCATGATAACCAAACTATCTCAACAAATTTATTTCACTATTGTCAATCAATGTTTCTTCTACACCACATTCTTTGAGAACTCACTCATTACTCACTTTGTCCATTAGAGTTTTACTGCACATATTCCGCAGGAATTGCATGCCATGCGCGTTCACTTTAGTCCTATCCATTTCTTGGTAAGTCCAAGTCTCGCTACCATACAGCAGAGTGGGCGCAAGTACAGAATTATGTATTGCAATTTTATCTTTATTTATTTCAGGGCTTCCCAAAGTTTGTATCCACCTTAACAAAAGCTTTTTCCAGATCAACAAATGCACAGAAAACTTTTTTGTTCACTCTCAAACTTTTTTCTATGATCTGTCTTAAGACAAATATCCGATTCGCACATGAACTCCCTGGCATAAATCCACATTGGACTTCCCAGATCCTTTCTTTAGTTAATCTCATGACCTTACCAATAAGTATTTTGGTAAATATTTTGCCTACGGTACTTAGTAGGCTAATCACTTTATAATTAGTACAGACACCTTTATCACCCTTTCCCTTGTAAAGTGTAACGATAATCGCCTTTCTCTAATCATTTGGAACCTACAACAAAATTGTCTGATGTATTCTCTTCAGTGTAACGCAGTTGTTATGCTCGATATCTTGACCTCCATACAATTTACTGAAAAAGTCACTCATACATTCTTTCACTTTATCCGTATCTCATACTATTTCACCATCAGCATTCTTAATTCCGACTAACTCAGTAATTTCAAATTTAACGATGAAATTTTGGTGGAAAATTATAAGAAAGGGGCTTTGGCGGCTCGGTGTTGTTTGCAAAAAGCGATTTCAATAAGCAAACGAGTTACAGTACCTGTCTACTAACCGAGTAAGGGAGCTGTGTAAGAGGTCGTTCAAATATCCGATCAGTCGGTGTTCCAGTATCACAAAACGGAGCAACTGCAGCGGGATAATTGGACGGCGGGAAAATTAAAGGGAACCCTTTCTGGACCCCTCAGCAAGTGGAACGAGGCGGAATAATTCCCCTTGTTTTTAAGAGATTAGGTCGTTAAGTTCCGAGTCTCTTCGAAAACACTTTTCCAACAAGGCACCTGTTTATGTCCAGTCCATCCTATTTGACGACCTTCGGCAAAAATCAATCCATCAGTAAATTTCAAGTATGGATGCTTCTGGTATTTAAAAAATACTTTTAAAATATTTGAAATGCTGTGGCTATGTGTACCGGAATTTCGGTACAAATAGCGGGACCTGAAAAAGGGACTATTTCCCAGTGGAAAATTTAAAACTGGGCCATGCTTGGCCCAACCTTGGGACCCAATGATATCAATGTTGGTGCAAGATTGGCCGTCGGTCTTGAGCCATCATTGGCCGAAGCTTGGGATGATAACGCCAATGCTAAGACTGGTGGCCAATCTTGAGTCAATTAAAAACCATTGGTTTCTAGTATTGGGTCTTTTTTAACTCAATGGTCAGCATTGACAATTTCCCACTGGGTTCTACCGAAATTTTGGTGCAAGTAGCTGGATTTTTTCAGTGTATATAGACACTGCCTATTTAGAAAATCGCGATGTTCAACCAGGAAAGGTTTTTTTCGGTTCTTCCTTGAGGGGTAATTCTTATGGAATCTTAACGAGTATCAGGGAGAATATAAATCATATTGGCACAAACATCGTTGACCTAGTTGCGATAATAGGTAGCCGGGCACATGCCTGCAGTCTGCGGCAGTGATTTGCATATCAGGGCTATCCACTTATTTTCAAATGTGTCCAGATAACATTCGGAAAACAAATCAAGGGTTTAAAAGACATTATTCAACTTCTTCAATCTCTAGATTTGATGTCTATGCACCCTTAAAATCGAGATAAAAAATAATCAAAGCTCTAATAGTCTTTATTTTACGATTAATATTCATTTAAACAAAAATAAAGATTTGCATTTTTAAATGAAGCGTAAAGATTATCTGATCTAATCTAATTTTAAAATGAAGTATTTAAAACTGGATAGGAAATTGATGAATTTAAAGTGTGACAATCTGAAACCCTTGGGAATCGAAATGAAAAATCTATCAATTTTAAATTTCAATTAATGTTTCATAATTTCGAATGAGTTCAAATTTAAATCTTCAAACTTTATAAACTAAAATTTTTAATCTTAAACATTGAATAGTTTCAGATTTAAAATTGAAAAATTGGATAATTTTAAATAAACAGTCCTCATGAAAGCATATTTTTCCAGTAAAATACAATACGTGGCAATTGTAATTTCTTGTACAAACTTGTAGTTATTTGTACAAATTTGTAAGTGTATGAATTCTAGCAAAAAATTGTAATTTCTAGTAGAATTTTTTTTTGAAATTTCCAACGAATTTTACCGATTTTTTAAAAAAGAATGTAATTCATTGTATTTTATTGTAAAAATACATTTCCATCAGGAAGCGTTTGAAATTTTATTTCAAACGGAAGCGCTTTTATTTGAAAATGAAATTGCATGGATGAAATTTAAATCGTTAACAATTTTAAATAAAAGCGTTTTAATACTTGAAAGATTATAAATTTAGAAAATGAAAAATTGAGTATAGACCGAATCCTTTTCAAATCATGATTGCAGGCCGGCGGGTGACATGTTCAGGATGATGTTCAAAAAGGTGAAAAAAAAACTTGACAAATCGCAATAAGAAAAATCTTAAAGTCTCAAAAATATCAAAAAGGCAAAGGTTTAAAAGAATATATTTTTTTTCGAAGAAAAAAAATACCAAATGGGAAACTTATGATAAGTAAGACTTTCTTAGTACCAATTATTCCTGAAAATTTTAGGGAAAAAGTGGGGTTTTTAATTTAAAATTTGTAAAAAAAATCATTTCACCCTTAAAATTTAAGAATATTCGTAAATAATGTCAAAAATGTCGCTATTTCAGTTCAAAAAAATACGTGTCTCCTTATTTTCTACGTACAAAAACATTTCATTGGCAAGCCAACCCTGAACATGTCACCCGCCGGCCTGCATGATTTGAAATGCACTCGGTCAATAGTAAACATTGAAACTTTGAAAATTGAACAATTCCAAACTGAAGAAATTAATACTGTCAAGTTCAAAATTTAAAATGTTAAACTATTATTATTTCAGAGCGAACAAAATCGAATAATTTCAAAGGCAAATTCTGAATATTGGACTATTTTAAATTAGGATTGCTTGAAATTGAACAAATTTAAATTTTTAGGTTAATCATTGTACAATTTCCAAGTGAAAATTTTCACAATTAACATTTTTTTAATTGTACACTAAAAACCTAATAATTTTAGTTTCGCCTAATTTATAAATTGGGCGATTTTAAACTGGCAACGTTTGAAATCGACTTTCAGATTGAAAAGAATAATTTTAAAATGGGAAGCGTTCAGATTGGAAAAACTTTTAAAATAGAAAAATTCGAAATTGTTTGGTTTCGAATTTGAAACGTTCAAAATTTGTTTGAAATTTTGTCTGATCGAATTTTGATTGTCCTTAATTTTTAATATCTTTCATTTGGAGATTGTCTATTTTTTGAAATTTAGTTACGTTGAATAAAATTGTTGAATTTTCAATGTTTGATTTTCAAAAAACTTAAAACGCATCAAATTTAGAATTGTTCTGTATTGGATTCGAGAATCTGGAATTTTTTGAACACTTCAAATTATAAATTGTTTACTTTTCAAGGTTTAAATTTGAAATCGTAAATAATCGGGTAATGACGGGAAATTTTTTTCCAATTCTTGAGTGGCATCAAATTTAAAATTGTTCTGTATTAGATTCGCGAATCTGGAATTTTTTGAATACTTCAAATTATAAATTGTTTACTTTTCAAGGTTTAAGTTTGAAGCCGTAAATAGTCGGGTAATGACGGGCAATTTTTTTTTCAATTCTCGAGTGGCCACCCTGGACAGAGAAATTTGTGAGAAATTTGATGATGTAGACATTTCCTAATTCTCAGACAAACAGTTATAATAAAAATGGCTTTCAACTTCTAATGGTCAAACCTTGTTTGGAACGTTTTTCTACAGCTATAGTTAAGGCTATCAAAACGGTTCTAAAAAGGCACTCTCGCCAATTTCACGTTCACTTTCAAACTCCATTGGCCCCCCCCCCTGCCTTTTTTCCCCCCATGGGCTTGGGCCACCCGCTCGTTACAGAGAGAGATGAAATATCCGCATGCCCGTCAAACGAGCCGACAGGGTAGACCTTTTCTCCCAAATTGCCATATTAACCTCACCGGCCAATGAAGCGGAATCCTTATTTGTCGTTTCAATTCATGGGTTTCACATGGCGGTCGGCTCCTGCCGGTGGTCCTACGAGAAATGTCAGATCTCGCATTGTAGCGCCACAATGGTAACGAACTGCCGACGAGCTTTGGAAAAAATGAGCTTAGCCCAAAAATGTGGGGGCGGTGCGGAAAAATAAACGGATTTGGGGGCTTGGATTTCTGCTGGAAAAGTGGATTCTAAATTCGACACAGTGGCTCCTAACGACCCAAACGTGTTTGCACAAGTCAAATCAAGATTTACCCTTGAAAGATCTCTTTAACACCCTGACTTTTTCCTCGATTTTATTTTGATCGGATTAGGGCATTAAGCTATTCCTCAGAAGTATTTCTGAAAGCTTTTTAGGAATTTGGTAGCTAATTTTTCTAGATGGTCAAACGTCACTGTTTAGGATAATATGACAAGGATCAGAAATAGGGAGTAGTGGATAGACTGAGACAAGCCAGGTGTTTCATGGTACCGTGAATTACCATCGAACAGCACCACCCTCTGCTTTTGGCTCCTATAGTACCACGAAGGGCGACCACACTCTCTTTCCAACTTCAGTTTCTCCTCGTCCTTCTCTTTTTATTGAAAACCCTTAGTTACTCGCTTTTTCTCCCTCTTTCGAATACTCGTTATATCGGGTGACGTGGAGTGGAGAACTTCCAGCCGGAAGACCAGACGATTCCCGAAGAACACTCCTAAAGTAGGACCAAAAAATTGGCGACCCTCGACTTTGGTGAGTTATAGCTCATCAGAAAAAAAAACTTAGTTGATCCTGATAAGAGCCATATGGATCTGTAAGGTTTTTTGAATCCAATAATGTTTTAATAAATGTTGCGAAAAATTCTGGTTAAGAGTTATTGAATGAAACCTGGGCTTGGAACTTGATCCCAGAGCTAAGAAACGGAAAAAGTTTGAAAAAATTCTAGTATGCTCTACAACATTTTCGGAATTCATAACAGTTTTTGAAATTTGAAAATATTTCAAAATCTTGTTTATACATGCATTTTTGTTCAAGGTCTTTATTTTGGGCAGTAGTGATGCCATTCAAGACGAGAAATGTAAAGACGGAGGTCGAGAAAAGCAAGGCAGGATAACTCAAGGCCTGAAATTTCGAGAAAATTCAAGGCCTTGAAAAGCGAGGCCTTGTCTTGGGCTCGTCTCGAGGGCTTGAGTTTCCTTCGCAGATGTGCATCTTTCTTTCGCTGAACCGATCACCTGGAAAGGAGGAATAAATTTATACTCTCGTAGGACGATTGTAGGGGGAATTTTTAAATTTTTCCGTGCGAATTAAATACGCTAGCAATCGTTAAAACTTGTAGATTCCGAATATTATATTTTCATAGGGCTAATTGGAAAATTTAAAAAACTTTATTTCATTATCTAGGCCATCTAAGAGACAAAAAACCCCTGCTGGGAAGGGTCAAGTTAGCTAGGATCTTTAGGGATTTTGATTGAATGGTAGGCGTTCGCACTTCTGCTAGTGGGGACTCAAGCCATCGAGACAAGCCCAAAACAAGGCCTTGATTTTTGAGGCCTCGATATTTTCCAGCCAGATCCAAGACAAGAAATTCAAGGCGGCAAGTATGTTTCGTCTTGTCGACGTTTCTCGCTCGACGGAAACACTATTGGCCAGACTTCCAAGCACAGGTCTAACACTCTAAAACGTCATTTTCTACTTACTTTCTTCAGTAGCTCTGAATCAAGTTTTTACAACAATTAGTAAAACTTCAATCGACTTAGAAAACCTTGTAGATCCATGTAATCTTTATCAGAATCCGGTGGGATTTTTTCTTGTGAGTTATAACTCATCAAAGTCGAGGGCCGCTTTTTAAATCCTGCATTAGATGTGGATCCGTAAGGTCTTTAGAACCCAATAGTGTTTTAATAATTGTTGCAAAAAATTCTTTTCTAGAGTTATTGAATGAAACTTGTGCTCGGAACTCGGAAATCTGCACTTTCACTTGATACCAGAACTAAAATGGAAAAAATGCTAGTATGCTGCGAAAATCATGGAATGCATTAAATTTTTTTAAATTTCAAAATATTTAAAAATATTTTTTATATGTATAAGCATTTTTGTTCAAGGTCTATTTCGGACAGGTTTCCCAGGACTAACGTCAAATTTCTTCGTATTTTTTTCAATGACTCTGAACCAAACTTTTTTACAACAATTAGTAAGACACCAATAGATTCGGAAAACCTTGTAGATTCACGTAATTTTTATGGGAATTCGATGCGATTTTTTCCTGATGAGTTATAACTCATTAAAGTCAAGAGTCGCTTTTTAAATCATGCTTTAGTTCCGAGCAATTTTCCTCCATTCGACAACTCGTTAAATCGGGTGACGAGTAGTGAAAAATTCCCAGCTGAAAGACCAGATGATTCCCGAAGAACACTCCTAAAGTAGGATCACTAAATTGGCGACCCTCGACTTTGGTGAATTATAACTCGTCAGAAAGAAATCTCAATGGATTTTGATAAAGACTATATGAATCTGTAAGGTTTTCCAAATCCAATAGTTTATTACTAATTGTTGCAAAAAATGATGGTTTAGAGTTATATTGAACGAAGCCTGTGCTCAAAACTCAGTAATCTGCACTTTTACTTGTCCCCAGAGCTACAAATACAATGGAAAACATTCTAGTATGCTCGACAGCATTTTCGGAATGCATTACAGTTTTTGAATCTTATTCATACAAACACTTTCGTTCAATGTCTTTATTTCGGATTGATTTCCGAGGACTGGCATCAATTTTCTTTATATTTCAATCAATAACTCTGAACCAAACATTTTTACAACAATTACTAAAACACAATTGGATTCAGAAAACCTTACAGACCCATATGACCTTCAACAAAGTCCTCTAAGTTTTTTCTCTGATGAGTTATGAATCACCAAAGTCCAGGGTCGCTTCTTTAATCCTGCTTTAGTCCCCAACTTTCTGTATCTGTTCTTGTACATTTCCTCATCATTGAGCAGTTGTCACCAATTTTGGATAAATATACTGAGGACTGGACATATGGAGAGATTGACCTTTCTACTTGCCTTTCGGCGAGCAGCAAAGGAGCCCAATATTGATTTTTCGATTCGTCACTTTGTCGGTTTTGGGACGACTCCTGTGGAGTTTGTCGCAGTGGGTGCGAACTTGTTTTGCTTTGGAAAAGGTGTAGGCGCTCTTTAGCAGAGACCACACGTGGCGCTCGCGTCGTTTTTACCTTTTACGAATTGCCGACACGAACAATCGGTATCACCCGGTACGTGATCGAGGAACGGACACCCAAGAGTTCTAGAGTCCTAGTGCCTCGAGCCCTGTAATA
>JAUMHM010000072.1:9138984-9176058 GCA_032362435.1 Melikaiella ostensackeni | reverse complement strand
AGCATAACCTCAAAAATTTCGATCCAATTAAAAAAAATCGAAAAAGAATAAAAAAATCTATGTTCAATCGGAGGTTTCTCATTTACGACGTCTGAATCGGAGTTAGCAGATTGAAGTCATTTAAATGTTGAGGTCTGATTGTAACGTTTCATTTCGATTCAGAGGACGATCGTCCAATCCGCTTTCTTAAAAGAAACCGATTCACAAAAGCAATCGTTCAATCGTTTCTTTTTTCCTGGGAATTCTAAGTTTGGAGCGTTTAAAATTCAAAATATGAACATTCATAATTGAACAATTTCAAACTGAAACGTTCAATATTGCACAAATTCGAAGCTTTCAAAAGTAGAGAATCTCCAAATGAAAATCAATTAAAACTGTACAATTCCAAACTAGAAGACATCAAAATTAAATAATTTTTATTCCGAGGTCTTCAAGCAGAAAAATAATTCAAATTGAACATTTTCAAACCGAGTTCATTCCAAATTTGAATTGTACAAGATTGAGAGATTGAAATTGTCTCATTTATCGATTTTCCATTTCAAAGGTTGTCAATGTAATTATTTAACAATCCAGGCTCTCAGAAATGGTATAATTTTTATTTAAATTTAGATTTCAAACCAGACAGATTTTAATGCTTCAATTAAAAATTGTACACCTTAAAGCGCCCGTAATTTGAAATTCTTTGTTTTGACATTTTGTGTAATTGTCTTGAATCGCGGATTTTCCGAATTTTCGGTATATTTTTTTCAATTATCTTTTCTTCGACTCCAACATGAAAAATTAAAAGGAAGAGATCAAAAAAGTTTCATATTTTCCTTAAAAAAAAACCCCAAACAATAAAAAAAATTAAAGTCTGTCAAAATCACGCTCATAACTATGTAATTCTATTCTCGTTCTATTAAAACCGCGTGTACTAACGTATTTTGAGGTGCTGATTAAGAATACAACATCAAAAATATTCGAAAAAGATATTTTAAGATCAATTCGAAAAAATAGTTATCAAACTGCCGAAAATAGCAATTATTGGTAATTTTTCGAGCTGGAGAAGGGGTAGGGTGTGACAGAACTTCCCCCTTCCCTTTTCCAGCTCGAAAAATTACCATTTTAAATAAAAAAAATTTATAAGCATTCATAATTTATTTATCGCATAATTTTAATGTTAATTATATCAATATCGATGAAAAAAGGAGCAATATTGAAAAACGGGATACTGGAAAAGGTGAGACCACATTCCGTAATTAGAATTTAGATACAATGCTCATTTCTACTTGTTTACGAGCTATCTAACATTTTTGATGGGTTATGTAACCTAATTTTCGGTAATTGCGAAATATTCGATAAAAATGTTCAAAACTCCGAAAAACTCTTTTTTGATGCATTATTTAATCAAAAATCTTAAATTGGAAAAAATCGCGATTTTCGACAAAAAAAAACAACAGATTTTTAATAAAAAATCGATCAATTTTGTTATCTCCCCCGATTTATTTTTCATTTTAGTGCTAAATTGAATAACTTGAGACAAAAATTTTAATCAAATTATGAAAATTCGAAAAAGCGGCGATTCTAGATGATAATTACCAAATTTGAATGATTTGTATTTAAACCAAAAAATTTCATATAGTCTAGTTTAAAATTGTCCAATTTATGTATCAAACTGAAATTATTAGCTTTTCAGCATTTTCAACTTAAACTTATTTAAATATGAAGTTTTTCAATTGAAAATTGAAACAAATAATTGAAAGATTTTTAACCTTACAATTCAAATTTATTTATGTTCAAGCTCGCGTAATTTGAAATATAATTCAATTTACAACATTGCAATCTAAAATTATTGAATTTTAAATGTTTCAAATATAATTTTTTAACTATTAGGGCTCTAGATTGGAAATTGTACAATTTTAAACAATTTAAATTTTAAACAAGACAGTTTTTGATGCTTCAATTAAAAATTAATCAACTTGAAGCACTTTTGATTGGAAATTGTTTAATTTTTGAAATTTCAAATTTAATCTATTCCATTTTGAATGTTCTGATTTTATAATCGTTTAATTATTGGAAAAATTTTATTTTCAAATGGCACAATTTTGAACGATTTACATTCGAATCAGATAATTTTTAATTTTCTAATCTAAAAATTATTCCTAGTTAAACGCCTTTCATTGAAATTATTTTACAACAAAAAACTTAATGAACAAATAAAAAAACGTCGTTCCTTCCAATCAGAAATAAAATGTTACAATTTTGAAGGAATCAATTTAAAATTATTTAATTATGAAAGATTTCAATTAGAAATTGTTTAAAATTCAAAGTTTCAACCTTAAATTATTCGATTTTAAATATTCTGAATCTATAATCCTCCAATTACTAAAAAGGCTTTAATTTTTAGATTTCAAGCGATTTAAATTTGAAACAAACAATTTCCAATTTTTCAATCTATAATTATTCAAATTCGAACGTTTTCTATTTAAAATTGTCCAAATATCAAAGCTTCCAATTTGAAATAAAATTTTATAGTTATCAAGGCCTCGAATAAATATTATTCAATTTTAAACAAAACAAAACTGTCCAGTTTATAAAGTTTCAATGTGAAATTATTATCTTTTTAAGACTTACACTTTTTAATTTAGTTGGTGCGGTCCGCTTAAAATAGACTCGCATTGTTAAGAAAGCCTAAAACTTGATGTGTTCTTCTTGATCTAAAAAAAGTTTTAGGACAGCCTGCCAACAAATTTTTGAAAACTTTGTTTCCAAAAAAAGAATATATTTTTATGAAAATCCGGTATTTTTTAAAATAATGAAGATAGTTGACTTTCTTTTTTTTATTATTGTGGAGGGTTCCCTAAATTTTCGAAATCCAGAACAAAATTTGAAAAAAAAAAATTTACAAAATGGCGGCTATTTTCCTTAAAACAAAAAATTTGGATTTTTTCGAGAAATATGCGAGATACGGGACAGTTCGAAGTAAAAAATGTTCTCCTAGAAGAGACCTGTAAACAGTTCCTTTTCCATTTTTCGGTATTTTGATTTTCAGAATAACAGCCGCCACTTTGTTAATTTTTGGAGTTTCTTCAATTTTTATTCCGGATTTAGAAAATTTAGAGAGCCTTCCACAATAATAAAAGAGAAAAAGTCAATTGTCTTCATTATTTTGAAAAAACCTGATTTTCAAAAAAATACCGTTTTTTTTTGAAAACAAAGTTTCAACAAAAACAATTTTTTGGCACCCTATCCTAAAACCTTTTTAGGACAAAAAGAACAAACATACCAAGTGTCATGCCTTTTTAACAATTCGACTCTATTTTGGATAATTTGCGTTGTACCGCACTGTCTAATTCTGTAACTACGAAGCTTTCAATTGGAAATTGTTCAATTTTAAAAGTTTTTACCTGAAATCAATCGATTTTGATCGTTCTGAATTAATAAATGTTTAAGTAATATTTAAAACTGTCCAACTTACAAAGAATAAAACTGCAATTATTGAACTTTTAGCGTCCTCAACTTAAAATTGTCAAATTAAAAAATTTTTAATGTGACATTATTCGATTTTGATCTTTCGAAGAGTAATAATAATGAAAGTAATTAAAATCTTCAATTTCCAATTTTGTAAATTCCCTGTCAGAATATAAATTCACTGTCATTTCTCCCAAAATAATGCTTGGTGTCCCGACCCAGATGCCACCCTACAAAAAAACGTTTTTTGAATCCTCGTGTGTTTAAAATTTGCATGAGAAATTGGTGCAAAATTATTATTCATAATCGTTCTCTGGGATAGTATTTCAAGATCTTCATGAAGAAAGAGTTATTGCCTATTGGGTTCTATAGAAACTTGATCGCAGCAATTTAGGGCAAATTATGCTAGAATTGCAGACGATTTTGCATGAGGAAGCTTCCACTGGGTTCGTGTCGGATAGAAATCTGACTTTCAGTGGGTGCATATATATTCTGGGTTAATCTTGTTTCTTCTGCACGAAAGGCGCTTTTCTCAATAGTGTCTCTTATAAATCTTTGCATGAATTACAGTTGAAGATGTTTCAGTTGTTTTTTTTTGCCAATAAAAAAAGGTAAGAACTAATATAATCCTTATTGTCAGGGCTGTCACAGCCTAATTTGCTTGAAAAATGTAAAAAAGTGACCTATTCAAACCGAAAAAGTGACAAAAATTGACTAACTTCCGAGCTAACTTTTAATCCAAAAAGTGACTAAAATTGACAAACAGTGACTATAATATGCATTATTAATGTGACTAATGTTCTTTTAAATTTGAAAGAATTCGATGAAATTCATAAGAATTCAGAGTGAATTCAAAATAATTCAAATGAATTGAAAAAATAATTTAAAAAAAAAACAATTTATTTCAGTAAAATTGGAGTGAATTTAGCGCAATTCAAGAGAATTCAAGAGATTTTGATGAAATGCATAAAAATTCAAGGTGAGTTTAAAAGACTTCAGGATAAGTTAAAAAAAATCAATAGAATTCCGAAGAATTCTGGATGGATTCGCAAAAATTACAAGAAAATTCCAAAGAATTAGGAAGAATTTAGAAGAATTCAGGGTGAATACAAAATTATTCAAGTTAAATTCAACAAAATTTAGAGTAAATTAAAAATGATTCAAATGAATTAAATAAAAATTCGAAAATCAAAAATACTCCATTAATTTCAGTAAAATTGGAGTGGATTTATAAGAATTCAATAGAATTCAAGAGGCTTTGATGAAATTCATATAAATTCAAGGTAAGTTTAAGACTTCATGGTGAATTCAATAATACTAAAGAAAACATTTTAATCCATTGATTGAGTAAATTTAAAAGAATTCAGGGTAAATTCGAAAAAATTCAAGAATTTTCCAAAGAATTCAGGGGGTGTTCAAAAAAATTCAACAGGATTCTGAAGAATTTAAAAGAATTTGGGATAAATTAATGAGAATTCAGGGTGAATTATAAATGAATTCTAATTAATCAAAAACAATTCAAACGATCCAAAATATTCCATGCACTTCAGTAGAATAATAGAATTGGAGTGAATTTAGAAAAAGTAAAGTGAATTCAAAAGTATATTCATTGTATATTCAAAAGAATATATACAAAAAAATTCATTGTATATTCGAAAAAAATCACGAGAATTCCAAAGAATTAGAAAGAATTTAGGATAAATTAATAAGAATTCAGGGTGAATTCAAAACAACTCAAGTTAAATTCAACAAAATTCAGGGTAAAGTCAAAATAATTCAAATTAATTGAAAAAATCCAAAATTTTCCATCGATTTCAGTAAAATTGAAGTATATTTAAATAATTCACAGGAATTTAAGAACCTTTGATGAAATGCATAAGAATTCAACGTGAGTTTAAAAGAATACAGTAGAAAAATGTATAAATTCATCAATAAAATAAATCAATAAAAAATAATAATAAAAAATCCATAGAACTCCATAGAATTGAGTGAATTTAGAAGAATTACGGATGAATTCGAAAGATATCGATGAGAATTCTAAAGAATTCAGGATAAATTTATAAGAATTCACGGTTACATTTTTAATAAATTCAAATTAATTGAAAACAGTTTGAGAAATACAAAATATTCCATTGACTTCAGTAGAATTAGACTTCATGGTGAATACAATAATACTGAAAAAAATTTAATCCATTGAATTGAGGGAATTTAGAAGAATTCAGGGTAAATTTGATAAAATTTAAGAGAATTCCAAAGAATTCAGAGGGTGTCCAAAAAAAATTCAACAGAATTCTGAAGAATTTAGGATAAATTAATGAGAATTCAGGGTGAATTCTAAATGAATTCAAATTAATTTTAAAAAATTCAAAAGATCCAATTTATTCCATTCACTTCAGTAGAATTGGAGTGAATTCAGAAAAATTAAAGTGAATTCCAAAGAATTTAGGGTGATTTCGAAAAAATGCAAGAGAATTCCAGAAAATATGAAAGAATTTAAAAGAATTAAGGGTCAATTCAAAATAATTCAAGTTGAATTCAACAAAATTCAGAGTAAATTCAAAATTATTCAAATAAATTAAATTAAAATTCGAAAATCAAAAATATTCCATTAATTTCAGTAAAATTGGAGCGAATTTAGAAGAATTCAATAGAATTCAAGAGGGTTTGATGAAATTCATATAAATTAAAGGTGAATTTGAGACTCCATGGTGAATTCAATAATACTGAAACAAAATTTAATCCATTCAATTGAGTGAATTTAGGAGAATTCAGAGTAAAATCGAAAAAATACAAGAGGATTCCAAAGAAATCAAAGTGAATTAAAAAAAATTCAAGAAAATTCCAAAGAATTGGAAAGAATTTGAAAGAATTCAGGCTAATTCAAAACAACTCAAGTTAAATTCAACAAAATTCAGGGTAAAGTCAAAATAATTCAAATTAATTGAAAAAATCCAAAATATTTCATTGATTTCAGTTAAATTGGAGTATATTTAGAAGAATTCAAAGAAATTTACGAACCTTTGATGAAATGCATAAGAATTTAAGGTAAGTAAAAGAAATCAGTAGAAAAATTAATTAATTCATTGAATTCAGTAAAACTAAAAAAATCCATTGAATTGTGTAGAATTAAGTGAACTTAGAAGAATTCCGGATGAAATAGAAAAAAATTGATGAGAATTCCAAAGAATTCAATAAAATACAGGATAAATTAATAAGAATTCAGGGTGAAATCCAAATGAATTGAAGTCACTTGGAAACAATTTAAAAAATTCAAAATATTCCTTTGCTTTCAGTAAAACTGGAGTGAATTTAAAAGAATTAAAGTAAATTCAAAAGAATTTAGGATAAACTAATAAAAATTGATGGTGATTTCCAAATGAATTTTAAAAAATCCAAAATATTCCATTGATTTCAGTCAACCCACAAAAATTGTAATGAATGAATTAGAAGAATCCAATACAATTCGATGAAATTCATATGAATTCAAGATAATTCAAAGGAATCCAAGAAAACTCAGAAAGAAAAGCGATTAAAGTAATCTTTTCGTTTAAAAAAGTAACTTCAGTGACTTTATCTTAAAAAAGTGTCTAAAGAGTGATTTGATAATGAATACTGGAACTACATCTTTTTTAGATACTTAGGACCTACTCCTGTTTTGAATCAAGCCTGTATTCGGAGTGAAAAAATTGGCGAATTACAGTACTTTTTGTGTGAAACGATTTTTTCGTATTCTAACCCAAGCATTCGAAAAAATCGTCTAACACAAAAAGTATTGAAATTAGCCCATTTTTCACTCCGAATACAGTCTTGATACAAAACAGGAGTAGACCCTAAGTATCTAACAAAGATGTAATTCTAGTATTCATGGAGTAAAATGAGGCAATTCAATTTTGAGGTTAGGGCCTGGTTACAAGTTCTAACGCCCTTAAGAACTTTCAATTTGTCAGGTCCAATTGAAGTTAACTGAACTGAATTTATTCATCCAGGGTTGAACCCTTTAAGTCTGTGCTCTGATTTATACCCTAGCTTCTTTGAATTTAGCGCCACATAGTGTGCGGATCGATGATAGTAAATCAATTCAATCAGGAGGCCTACATTTGCGAATAATTCTTTTTACCTCGAGGCCATAAAGTTACATGAGTTCGCGAAACAACGAAACTGGATAATAAATCACGGGCGTCGCATGTCGTGAGATGGTTGGTAAAACACGTCCACAGGTACCGATCGGTTCGTGTCGTTTGATCTGCGCCCGGCTCAGGTAAAAATGGTCTAAAAGCCACCACCCACGAATTCTCACTGAGTTGTCTGTCCTCTCTGTCAAACATGGCATAACTCCCGATTGAGGTGTCCGACAATCTCGGATTTAACTTTCCGAAATCTTCAAAGATCCGGGAGCGGTTCTCTAAAGAGAAGCTACAATTCTGGCTTCACAGAGAAAAATGGACGTTTACCCGTAACATTTAAATGTTTAGTGTGAACATATTTAATATTCAACTCACAGAAAAAAAAAAGCTAAAATGTGTTGCAGATCAATTTTGGAACGGTTAAAAATTCATCGGATTTCGGCGAAAGTTTCACCGAGGTTAGGAGAATAATTCTCACGTCATCTAACTACGTCATGTTAGAGTGAACAAACTGGGGTAGAACGTAGAATTGGTAACAAAAAAATACAAATAAAACATTATTCTTGTTTATAAATCTCCTCTGAAATAGGTTAGACTATTTTAATTGCACTAGAACTTATTTTACACGGCTTAGCAAAAAGCAACTGACAGCTGGGAATCGCCATTTTACTCCAGTTTAATGATCACAAATGACGGTAGATAGCGCTGGCGTCGTAACTTTCGCTACCTTTCGAATAAAAACTGAGGCGAAAGCAGACAGATACCAGGCAAGTTTAAAATACGAAATTATCTCCGCTTCATGTGAAGTTTAACCGGCGAGGTTATTTTTTGTTGCAGCAAATTTTTCACCTGGAATCGATGAAAACTTTATCTTTTTTTTTCTGTGCTATCATGCACGACGTAAGAGAATCTTCTCCACTTCAAAGATTTCTCTGGTGTAAAAACACCACTTCATTTAAACAATTTACACCACTAAAAAACAAACAGGCGCGCGATTTTCATTTCTTTTCGTTTCACGCAATTTTGAAATTTAATTATAAAATTAATATCAATACAAAATTTTTGTATTTCATAGTATCTATTATCTAAAATAACAGAAAAGAAAAGCAAGGACAATATTTTTGATAATTGATGAAAATTGATATCTCAACTTCAGAATTAATATATAATATTTTTGTATAAACTGTATATAACTGTGTATAAATCGTTACATTTTTGTTAAAAAACAATTTTCGACGAAAAACACTAACACAACCCAAAGTTATTGAAAATTGTAAGTTTAATTTTTGAAGTCAAATGTCTTTGTTTAACATAACAGATTTTAAGTGAAAAATATTAGGATAACCTTTAATTGTTAAAAAATTGTAAATTTTTTTTTGAAATCTATATCGATTTCCACTGAAAAACGAGAGCATAACCTTAAATTGTTCACAAACTTGGAATCTTCATTAAATTCTAACGATTTTTTATTAAAATTACCGATTTCCGATATAAAACATCAACAAAATCAAAAATTGTACAAAAATTGGGAACTTAATGACTCTGAATGATAATCTGAAAAATTTTATGAATTTTTCAATTTAAAATACCAATTTTTGACAAAAAACACTGACATAACATATAAAAAATAGTTCAATATTATGAATCTTCTTTTAAATCTAATGTTTTTTATTTAAAATAACCGATTCAAGGTGAAAAATGTTAACATAACCTTGAACTGTTCCAAAATTGTAAATCTTCTTTGAAATTTATACGGATTTCCGCTGAAAAACGTAAGCACGACTCAAAATTGGTCATAAATTGTATATCTTCTTTAAAATCTAATGATTTTTTTATTAAAAGTACCGATTTCGGGTGTAAAACGCCAGCAAAACCAAAATCATCAATCAAAACAAATCAATCAAAACCCATTAACACAAACATCAATACAAACATCCACACACACTTCCACACACATCGACACACACACATACACCAACACACACACACACACACACACACACACACACACACACACACACACACACACACCCACCCACACACATCAACACACACATCCACATACACTCACACATCAAAACATACATCAACACAAACACATTAACACAAACATATCTACACACATCCACACAGACATCACATACACACATCCACACACATCTACATACACAAACATCAACACAAACATCCACACACACACACATCCACCCACACACGTCACGTCACATGCCCACACACACATCCATCAATACAGACGCGCGCGTACATCCAGACAATTGCTTAGAACATTGTATTAGACATTTTTCAATTGAGAAACGCTTAGTTAAACGAACTTAAAAATTTTCGAAATTGTTAACCATTATAAAGCTTCCTCTATGAGGAAACAAAATTAATTACTGATGCAATCTTCACGAATTAGCATTGCCTAAATGCACCAATTTAAAGTTTGACAAGTTTCTGTTGAAAGAGGCAATAAAATCTTATCTCATTTTAGATTTAGAACGGTTTGTCGTCTGCTTTGCAGAAGTTGCCGCGGTGCATTTACAACAATGCGACGTAACGCCCTGTTTCAAACAGTACCAGGCGTGGGATTGTCGCGCAACAATGAGTACCGTTATTATTGGGTTCCCTGGTCAGACACCACCCGCTGTGCCCCAAGATTTTCAACGTCTTATTTGCCACTTGCTACCCTCTTTTCGTACCTTTAAACCTAAAACTACACTTGACTCAGTGTAAAGATTAAAATTTAAAGCCCCTCCTGAAATCTCAAATAGTTGGAATTTGACGCCTTGTTTTCAAATATGTATACTTATCCCTAATAGAATAACTTTATTACCGTCGAAAGAAAAAGATTTGCCCAACACCATTCCGCGTCAACTGCAGCAGACGAGTGTTTTATGCTCGGAGAGGTGAAAGGGCGATTTAGGAGTCTGGGTCGACTAATGAGCATTCCTATGACTCGTGAGTGTTGAGCTCGTCCCACTCTATCGCTTCTGATCTCGAATGGAGAAAACCAACGTGATAGAAACCCGTTCTGCTCAATTCAGTTAACAGATTAACCAAATTTTTTTTCTCATAAATTAAAATTTATATTCAAAAAGTGAATTACTCTCTATGTTAAAAAAGAAAAAGACATGTTTTTACTTTTTAATAAATAATTGAAATGCTTGTTCAATTAGTGTTGTGGTGAATTGTTTACAAAACACTGGATTACAATTTTTGGATTTTCTACATAGTAAGTTAAAAAAATTATTTTATCTATTCTGACTTTCCTGTTTTTGGTGTGAATTATGGATTTCAGTGAAATTTATAAAAGTTGAAGGTAATGTAATGTGATTTTATGATGGATGTTGTTGGAAGACTAGTGACAAGTATTGAAGAATTTATTCAATTAGTTGAAAATTGAGATTGGATGCATTACAGAGGGATTTATTGATAAAATGCAAGATTCATGGGGTCATCCGAAAAATATATTTCATATTAACTAGAAAATATGTCTTGACTTTGTTTAAAAAAAGGGAACAAAAAAAAACAAAGACAATAAAGAAACCTTTAATGAGAATACCAATAAATTCAAGAAATCTATCTTGAATTTGGTTAAAAAGGTTGCCATGCACATTTTTTTTATACTGCAATCCTTCAAAGTTAAATTATGTTAACTCAAATTGTTTGATATTAACATTTGTCAAATTGTGATTTATAATTTTAAAAACTCAAAACATTTCAGTTACAAATAAAAAAATTATAAAATGGAACATTTTGAAAACTTCATTTAGAATTGTCCATTCTAAATGAACAATCAAACATTGCTCAATTTTAAAAGATTAATTTTTTGAAGTCCTGAATTATTAGAAATTGTTCAATAATTTGAAACGTTTTCAATTTGTCATCTAATTATGAATCCACAAATATTGAATTATTTGAAAATTAAAAATAAATTATTTGAAAATTTAAGATAATTTATAAACATTGAGTCCACAGTTTAAAATTGTTCAACTAACAAGTCTGTCTATTTGAAAATCATTTAATTTTGAACAAAATTAGAAATTAGAATTGTTCATTTTTGAAGTTTTACACAGTAAATTATTATCAAGTTTTAAATATTATAGTTCAAACTTTTAAATATTCAATTGATTTATATTTAGAGCTAATCGACTTGAAACGTTTTACTGCAAAAACTTTTGAATATTTCAAACGCTTTCAATTTTTAATTGTCCGAGTCTTTAAGACTGTATTATTATTTTTTAATTGAATGATTAGAAATTAAGGCTTAAAATAAAAATAAAAAAATAAAAAAACTAGCGTTAGTAAACTGAATAATTTTATACTTGAAAATGTTACAAATTGAACTTCTCAAGTTGAAAAAAATTTCAAATCGATTCTAAATGTTTTTCTACTGAAAATCTGATAAATTCCCGATCACTTCCCGATCCAGCTGCCACCAGCAATACATTGATGACTAATGATTCCTGAAGATTGCATCAGTAATTTAGATAGACTGTGGAAAATCTTCAAAAGATGTTTGAAAAACAAGTTAGATCCGCACCCAAGACAAAATTAGTGCCACCTTTTCAGCAACCAGTAATTCAGGTAAAGTTCGCGAAAAAGGTGGCACTAATTTTATCTTTAGTCAGTCAATTGTCATTGGTTACAGTGTGATAAAAAAAGTCGACAAATATAGGCGCACCTTACGCACACGGATTTAATGACGTCATGTTTTAAAGTTGCGATACCTGTATATCCGCCTCTATAAAACGATAAATGGAGCGATCAACTTTTGTCGCCTAGAAATTTTCTAGGTAACGGGTCTTCCGAGATTACTATAGCTAATGTCTAAAAGGAAAAAGAAAGAGCTGAAGTGATGAAATCGTTCGATTCACGAGGTTTAAAAAAAGTGTAGGACGAGGAGAAAAAAAATTCGCTTATGTTCCCAGATTGCAGAAGCATAAAGCACCAACGAAAATACATTTTGTCGTGCATCCTCGGTACAGAACCTATACTCCATAGAATGATAGCTATTCCCGTTAAGAAGAAAAAAAACCTGTGCTACTGTCTGTGTAGCTTCTAAAGATAAAGCGTCTGAGGCGTTTCAACTCGAAAATCACTTTGGACCATGAATTCCGATCGAATTCAGAGTCCCCTGTAAAGAAAACAGTGTCCGAGAATCCTGGACCAAATGACATACGCGAATAAAAAAGGGCTCCACTTGAAAGAATATATCTTCAGTTAGGGTGACTAGAGCTGATTTTCAGAAAGTAGGACAACCGGACTTCAAAAGGAGGACAAAATAGGACATAGGGCTTGAAAAAAGAGGAAAAATAGGACTAATATTTCAATACTACTTTTCTTAAAAACATAAAATTGCAACGTCATTTTCTAAAACACAATAAGAAGTTTTTGCGCCTTTTTATTTTAGGACGCGATAAGAAAAAAAAGGTAAAAACAAATTGGAAAATGAGCTTAAAAAGGAGAATATATAAACCATCCTCACATATATTCCAAAGATTTCAAATAGATATTTAACCGGGTCTTAAATGTTTCAAATTTTGGACTACACACCTTTTGCATGCCCTTCCTCCACTTGAAACAAGAATCCTAAAATCCTACAATTTCAAGTAAAAAAAAAAATTGCATTTTCAACAAAATGGATGAATTTTTAATCAAATAGTTGAATTTTAAACCAAACAGATGAATTTTCAAAAAAGAGGATTAATTTTCTACCACAAAAGACGAATTTTCAACAAAATAGTTGAATTTTTGAACAAAGAGAGGAATTTTTAACTAAAATGATAAATTTTTAACCAAAAAGATGAATTCTGAAGAAAGTACTTTAACTTTGAATTAAGTAAAAACTTGAATTTTCAACCAAAAAAGATGAATTTTGAACCGTAAAAAACGAATTTTCAACCAAATAGTTAAATTTCCCATCAAAGAGAGGAATTTTTAATTCAAATGATAAATCTTCAACCAAACAGATGAATTTTCAACCAAGAGGAGTAATTTTCTATTATAAAAGGACGAATTTTCAATCAAATAGTTTAATTTTCAACCAAAGAGATGAATTATTAATTAAAATGATAAATCTTCAACCAAAAAGGTGAATTTTTAACAAAGTATTTCAACTTTTCACCAAGAAGTTGAATTTTCAACCAAAAAGATGAATTTTTTACCAAGAGGATTAATTTTCTACCACAAAACACAAATTTTCAACGAAATAGTTCAACTTACAACCAAAGAGAGGAATTTTCAACTGAAATGATAAGTCTTCAACTAAAAAGATGAATTTTCAACCAAGAGGATTAATTTTCTACCATAAAGACGAATTTTCAACCAAACAGTTAAATTTTCATCCAAAGAGAGGAATTCCAAACGAAAAATTTCATAATTGATATTTCATCCAAAAAAGTTTTTAATTTTAAATCAAAAACTGTTGAATTCAACATTCAACCACGAATGACGAATTTTCAAAGAAATTGTTGAATCCTCAACCAAAACAGAATAATTTTCAACCATACAGTTCCATTTTTGACCAAAAGAGATGCAATTTCTTCCAAAAGAGATTAATTTCCTGCACAAGAAGACAAAAGAAAAGTTGAATTTTCAACCATAAAAGATTTGTCAGCCAAGAAGAAAAAAATTTCAACCATACTATTGAATTTTCAAGACAAAAAGACAAATTTTCCACAAAATATTTAAATTTATAACCAAAGAGATGAATTCTGAACAAAGTACTTCAACTTTTAATTAAGTACATACTTGAATTTTGAACCAAAAAAGATAAATTTTCGACCAAGAGGATTAATTTTTCTACCGTAAAAGACGAATTTTCAACCAAATAGTTACACTTTTCACCAAAGAGAGGAATTTTCAACTAAAATGATAAATCTTCAACCAAAAAGACGAATTTTCAACTCAAAGGATTAATTTTCTATTATAAAAGGACGAATTTTCAATCAAATAGTTAGATTTTCAGTCAAAGAGAGGAATTTTCAACTAAAATGATGAATCTTCAACTAAATAGTTAAATTTTCAAACAAAAAGATGAATTTTGAATGAAGTACTTCAACTTTTCACCAAAAAGTTGAAGTTTCAACCAAAAAGATGAATTTTCTACCACGCGGATTAATTTTCTACCACAAAAGATGAATTTTCAACGAAATAGTTCAACTTTCCATAAAAAAAAAAGAAATTTTCAACTGACGTGATAAATCTTCAACCAAATAGTTAAATTTTCAACCAAAGAGATGAATTATTAATTGAAATGATAAATCTTCAACCAAAGAGGCAAATTTTGAATGAAGTTCTTCAACTTTTCACCAAAAAGTTGAATTTTCAACCAAAAAGATGAATTTTCTACCAAGCGGATTAATTTTCTACCACAAAACACGAATTTTCAACGAAAAATTGAAGTTTTCCACCAAAGAGAGGAATTTTCAACTGACATGATAAATCTTCAACTAAAAAGATGAGTTTTCAACCAAGAGGATTAATTTTCTACCATAAAAGTCGAATTTTCTAGCAAATAGTTAAATTTTCAACCAAAGAGAGGAATTCTCCACGAAAAATTTCATAACTGATATTTCAACAAAAAAAGTTTTTAATTTTAAATCAAAAACTATTGAATTCAACATTCAACCACGAAAGACGAATTTTCCAAAAAAAATGTTGAATCCTCAACCAAAACAGAATAATTTTCAACCAAACAGTTCCACTTTAACCAAAAAAATGCAATTTCTACCAAAAGAAATTAGTTTTCAACACAAAATACTATTGAATTTTCAAGACAAAAAGACAAATTTTCCACAAAATATTTAAATTTATAACCAAAGAGATGAATTCTGAACAAAGTACTTCAACTTTGAATTGAGAACATAGTTGAATTTTCAACCAAAAAAGATGAATTTTCTTCTAAGAGGATTAATTTTCTACCACAAAAGATGAATTCTCAACAAAATAGTTCAATTTTCCATCAAAGAGAGAAATTTTAAACTGAAATGATAAATCTTCAACTAAAAAGATGAAAAGAAAAATTCGAAAATTATATTTTCAGAAAAAAAATTCTCTCGGCCACAAAAATGGTTTAGTCCGCCTGTAACTCAGAGGATTTTTTTTTTACAGAAGGCTAAATTCAACTCAAAATTGGCAAAAAATATAAAAGTGTGTTTTTCTTCAGAAAACCGCCTTTTTATTTTTTCAATCAAATCTCGCCACTTTGTTAAATTTGACCTTTTTAAAATTTTTCTTGCTTTTTGCTTTTTTAGAAACACATGCAATTAAAGATGTTACGTAATCGAGTCAGAAATACCCCCACCCCCATATAACAGACCGTAACGAAACATGACCCCCCTCTCTTTTTAATGTAACGTTGAACGCTCCCTCAAAACCTTTGAACACGTTTTAGAATTTTTTTATCGATTGTTGCGACTTAGGGGTTGAAGACGACTGAATTCCCCGGCAGTTAGGTGAAAATTCAATTTGCAGATTTGAGATAAATACATATTTTTAGAATGTTGTAAGATGGAATGAGGGAAAGGTAATAGACTACCTTTGATATTCTTTGAATTGCATCCGTGATTCATGAAAGTTAGTACCACCGGAAATCGCACGGCGCTTGCATCTTTTTAATTTTACCGCTTCCTACGTCCTACGTCTCGTGACGTCTTTCTCCTTTCCATTACCTTAGAGGCCCACCCACGAATTAAGCGTTGCAGAATAACGCGACATATTTGCCTCGAGAACACAATTTCCTCACTTGGACATTTTAATTAAGTTTCATTAAATTAGATCAATCTGCTGCTTCCTTTCCCATCCAAACAGTATGAGAGTAAATTCAACTCGGAGTGAAATTTCATTAAAGAGTCAGTAAGTATTTTGACCCCAGTTGACTTCAATTGACGAAGGTGATAAAATATCTTTAAATTAGTCAACTTTATTGAATATTTGAAAGATGAGAAGAGCGTTTGCAGAAGATTCGTAATTTGGTGGATTTGTAAACTGTAAGTTGATTTAAATACTTTGGATTTCGAATCTTTCTGATTCTAAAAATTAAAATTTGAATCGTCAAAAATGCGGAAGATAGGTATGAAATGCAAGGTCGATTTCGAGGCAATTTAAATGCAAAATAGAGTTATGAAGTCGGTAATATCGATTGGGCAGTAAACGACCGTCCATTTAACGAGGTTAACAACCCTGCCTTGGGTGGCCCGGATTCAAAGTGCAATAAATTAATCTAGTCGTGAGGTGGGTAAACCTGGAAGTACCAGGCTCATTTAGTACCAAAAAGACAAATTTGGGGCTCTGCAATTTTTCGAAAATAAAAAAAAAACAAGGTACTGCCAGCTTGACGTTAAGCTAGCAGTATCATGGTAGAAATATTTGTTGCATCACCTTTTTTCTTTCACATGAATAAAGGGCTCAATTAGGACTCTTGTATGGCCTGAGAACCAATTATTCAAAATCAACCCTTATCATTGAAAACTTCCCTCAAAAATAAATATGCACTAAACATGAAAGTGAGTGCACCAGAATTTAGGGCTATTTTAAGGCTCTCCAACACACTTAAATTGATTCCAAAAACCATCCCTCAACACTGAAAAATAACCCTCAAGAATAAATATGCACCAAACATAAAACGAGATTTGAGTATTAGAGGTAGTTTTCTGAACAGCGTTTGATATTTTCGGACGGCTAAAAAATATTCCAAACTCTTTCTGGTTCTTTGGTTTCGGGGTAGTTTTCCAATTTTAAGGGATGGTTTTTAAAAATCAATTTTGGGGGAGTTGGAGAGCCTTAAAATAGACCTAAATTCTGGTGCACTGACTTTTATGTTTAGTACATATTTATTTTTGAGAGAAATTTTCAGTGATCAGGGTTGATTTTGAAAAATTGGTTCTCCGGTCATGCAAGAGCCCTAAATGAGCCCTAAATTCCCGTGAAAGAAAAAAGGTGATGCAACTAATATTTCTAATTTTCTACTACGGTACTGCTAGCTCGACGTCAAGCTGACAGTACTACGCTTTTTTTGAAAAATTACATAGCTCTAAATTTGGGGACTAAATGAGCCTTTGATTTTGACATAGAGTATACATTGTTTGGGCATAGTGGTACTTCCAGGTTTACCCACCTGAGATGTGTACTCAGGCTTTACGAGCAAAGATTTACTAAGCAGATACAAACTTTCCTCCCTTATCACTGACAAAATGAAGCCTTGTTCCTTGAAAATTAAATCAACTTTACAACTCAGTAAGAACAAATTTAAAAAGCCTAAAGTGGAACAATGGACACTTGATCTAATTTAAATTCAAAAATTTCAAAATTGTCCGCCTTCAATTTTAAAACGGTTATAATTGAAAAATACCAAAGTTCTGAGGATTCAAAATTAAGTGATAGAAAATTCGGAAGCGAAAACATTTAAGAATATTGAAAAAAGTTTAATTTATATGAATAAAATTGAGCCATTTTTTAAATATGAAACCTCAAGAAATGAACAATTTCAAATGTAAGATTGAAGGCTTACGAAATTAAACAATATCTAGTCTTAAGCCAACAAAAATAAAAATATACAAAGTCGTGAAAAATTTAAAATTTTAAAATCACAACGTTCGAAAGGAATAATTGTCACTAAAAGTCGTTAAGGAAGGAAATTTTTTTATTTTCTGCTCTGAAAATTCAATTAAATTTTACATTCAAAACAGTTAAAATATAAGAAATCTAAAATCAAAGTAGTCAGAATAGTTATACAATTTTGAATTTGGAACAATAAATTTAAATAACTTAGGTAACGTTTTTTGAAATAATAATTGTTATAATAATTTTACCGTTTTCATTTTTGAACTATTTAAATCAAAATTATTTTACTGTGAACATCTTAATTTGAAATGATTTAATTTTTAACGCTTTCGAATTAAAATTGACCAATTCGGAAAGTTTTAATTTACAACAATTATCCAACTTTTAACGTTAAAAATTTTTCAGCTATTAAAGTATTACTTCCGAAAATATACAATTTTGAATGTTTTAGGTATGAGATTCTTCAATATCGAATGTTACAAATTTAAACTGTTACTTTTTGTAAGTTCTAATTAAAAATAATCCACATTTCCACAATCCCAATTAAAATGTTGTTCAAATTTGATGGCATAAAATCTTATATTATTAATTTTTAATGATTCTATTGGTTTCGAGTTCGTGCTTCAATTTTTTAATTGTTCACTTTTTCAGTCTCAGAATTCAAAAGCACAACCTAATAATTGTAGTTTTAAAGTATTTTGAAATCGTTGGCTTTTTTAGTCTTTGGATTTATAAAGTTTCAATAAAAGATTATTCTATTTTGAATGCTTTTAATTAAAAATTTGTTAATTCAAATGCTTTTTAAATTTGAAATAAATATCACAAGAGCAAAAGTGACAATAGTTATAGAATTTTCGATTTAAGCATTCAATTCAAATAACTTAGATAACGTTCTTTGATACAATAACTTTCCATCAGATGTTTATTTATTTAATATAATAACGAATTTAAATGGTTCAATTAGAATCGTTTAATTCTGAACTTTTTAACTTGAAATTTTAGATTTTTTTATTTTTGAACTAATTAAATTAAAATTAAAAAATTTAAAAAATTAAAAATTTGAAATGAATATCACAAGAGCAAAAGCGACAATAGTTACAGAATTTTCGATTTAAGCATTTAAATCAAATAACTTAGATAACGTTCTTTGATACAATAACTTTCCATCAGATGTTTATTTATTTAACATTATAACGAATTTAAATGGTTCAATTAAAATCGTTTAATTCTGAATTTTTTAACTTGAACTTTTAGATATTTTATTTTTGAACTAATTAAATTAAAATTATTTTATTCTGAACATCTATATTTGAAATTACTTCATTTCTAACGCTTTTAATTTGAAATTGAACATTTCGGAAAATTAATTTTTCAGCTATTAAGGTATTAATTCTGAAAATATACAATTTTGAATGTTTAAAGTATCAAATTCTTCAAGTTTAATTGTTAAAAACTGAAATTAATACTTTTTGTAAGTTTTAATTAAAAATAATCCACGTTTTCACAATCCCAATCAAAATATTGTTCAAATTTGATGGCATACAATTTTATATTGTTAATTTTTAATGATTCTATTGGTTTCGAGTTAGTGCTTCGAATTTTTAATTGTTCACTTTTTCAGTCTCAGAATTCAAAAGCACAACCTAATAATTGTAGTTTTAAAGTATTTCGAAATCGTTTACTTTTTTAGTCTTTGGATAGATAAACTTTCAATAAAAGATTATTCTGTTTTGAATGCTTTTAATTAAAAATTTGTTAATTTAAATGTTTAAATTAAAAATAAATATCACAAGAGCAAAAGTGACCTGTCACAACCGTGTTTGATATCATCAACAATCCACAATATTTCAAATATTTCAAGTTTACTCTAAATATAACCTCAAAATTGATTTTTGCAGCAATTGGAAATACTTGCCACTTTCCAAAACTCATCATCCGAAAGATCACTGACCTATTTAAACCTCTCGAATTTCAGGTAGAAAATAAGAGTCATCAGTACAATAAGAGTAAATAAAAAGAAATAGTTATTAAAAAATTGTATCGTAAACTACATCAGTAAGATCAGTAAACAAAAATAAAAACAATCCCGCAAAAAAAATCGTCTGCTGGACACCACACAAAAATGTCTCTTTATCGGTCATTTTCCGTCCCGAGTTTCTATAAAAATCTCTCCCTGGCTAAAATTCCCTTCCTTTTTACTAAAAAAATATCGAAAATTCGCTCTAAAAAAACTGACCTGTAAATCTGGCGACGAATCGAAGCATGCCAGCGGCTTTGAATAGGCAGTTCGCCGCAGTTTCAGTGGCAAGAATTCCAGCTGCGATCGGCATTCGCGTGCTTCTCCTTTTTTTTCACCTGTACCTTGGTTTCCACCAGAGTCCAGTTTCCCCGGTTCGTCTCTTGTTGAGAAATCGCCTCAACTTGTTGAGAAATTCCCGAGCCGGGCGGTGACGCCTGTGCCTTTGATAAATTAACCTAACCTCTCTGACACAGCTCAACTCGATTCCGAGCGACAGACACTGCGAATAATTGACACATACACAGTGACACACACTCACACCTTTGAGTAAAATCGTAAAAAAAGGAAATCGCACCACGACCTGGACGTCCTCCCCGGAGAAATCCCACGTCCGAGGCGAGGTCAGTCCTCAGAGGTTAGTTCCTCAGTCCATGACGCGTTCAATTTCCGTTTCCGGTCACTCGCACTCATTAGACAACTTTTTCTTTTTTTTCCTCCGTCAACAAAACGTCAATTTTTTATGAAAAAAAGATTAACTTTTGAGGTTAGGTTTCACGTCAGTTTCGGGTTTGACGCGGCTAAGCCTCTTAGGTTAGGTTTTGGGGTTAGCCCCGTTTTTGAGGACCACATTTAGTTTACTACTAATTGGATATTAAATATTGATTCAATTTTCAATATTACAGACGCTACGAACTGGAATTGTTAGAGTGAACGACTCCACCGCCCGTGAGATTCGAGCGCCATTGCCACATCATTCGAGTCCAACGACAAAACGATAATGACTTGGGAACTTGCGAGCACATAATAATAATATCCAGGTGGAAAGTCACTGTCCCAGGTGAAGGCCGAAAGTTTTTAGAAGTAAAAACTTTGATTAAAGGCTAACTGAATAAAAGATTGTTTCTACTTTGTAACTGCTTCCTAACGTTTCAATGTTTTGGTAGCCTTTTTAAAGTCGCTTGAGTGGTAAACTTTAGGAACTTTCTTGCCTCGTAAACTTTTAGAAGTTGCTTCCATTGTAAACATTTTAAAGTTGCTTCCTTTGTAAACTTTGTAGAAGTTGCTTCCGTCGTAACGTTTTGAAAGTTGCTTGCTTTTTAAAGTTGTTTCTTAAACTTTGTTAAACCAATTTAGTGTTCGAGAAACGTTTCGTTGATTTTGTTATGTTTACATGTCACGATTTTGGTGGGGAGCATAGAGACGGGATTCAAGACCCGCACGAGTGCACGCTACCGAGTCGACTGACTGCATCTGCTCATTTCATTCGTGAGACGAGAGACGAGAGATGGACGAGAGAGCCTCTCTCCGTGCCGATGTGGTGGCCGGCCTGCTGCCTATAGCTATAGTTCCTACACTAGTATTGTATGCTTGCTTTCTTGGGTTGCCTGCCACCTGAATGCGAGAATTGGTCGCAGGGAGTATTCGGCATATCGGTGTGTCTCGCTCTGACTCGTGGGGTTCCCCCGATTTCCCCGCGGCCGCCTGTAACTCCTACACACTATCGGGGAGAGACTAGAAAGAGTGGGAGAGAAAGAGAGAGGAAGCATTGACTGTCTCGCTTTGAAATAGTGCGGTCTTTCTCAATGGGAGCGACGCAGGGGCGGTGTAAGGATTATGGGTGCGGGTTCCAAAGAGAGAGTGGGTGAGAAGTGGAATTCAATTTAAAATTGAGAATTACATATTAGGGGCCGTGTATAGATTACATAAAAGGTTTTTTTTTGAATTCTTGAACCCTCTTTGTTACCCCCTTTGTTAAGGTCCGTAAGATTTAAATCCCCCCCCCCCCCCCCCTAAGTTACGTAATTTTTTCCGGCTAAATTTTTTTGTGAATTTATTACTTAAATCACAAGTAATACTGTTAGAATTATCAATTAAGTAATATAACATTTTTTCACATTAAATACTAGATCGCGCTAACAAACGTCAGTTCACAATTAAGGATGTTCTTGGTGTACCGTCAAGTTCAAAAGTACTTAATCTTAAACTTGATTTATAAAATTGACAAAAAAAGTCCTGTTGATTATTACTACCAATTTTAGAAGAGAATTCTAAGCGTAAACAGTAAAATATAGTTGAGGTCATAATTGTTTTTTTGAATTCAACAATTCGCTAAATTATATTTAATAGAAACGTGACGAATAGAATTGTGAAGAACCTTCCAAGGAATAAAATGAGCTTTTTAAAATTAAAATCGAACGAAAATTACGAATTTTGCCTTAAGCGGAAGAAAAAACACAAGTATGCAAATAACTACATTTAAATAAACAATTATGAGCTCAACTATTTTTCTATTATTTACGCTTGGATTTTTCTTCTAAAATTTGTTGCAATAATCAATGGACCTATTTTTGTCAATTTTATAAGTCAAATTAAAGATTAAGTAATTTTGAACTTGACGGTACTCCTAGAGCATCCTTAAGTTCATTTCAGACTTCGAAGATCCACACATTTTTACTTTTTTTTTCAAATACTTTTTTTAGACAAGGCTCCTTTTTGCTACTTTTTTCATTATAAGGTTACTTTTTTGCTACTTTTTCCAGTAAAGTGATATAAAAAATTGATCGTGCTAACAAATTTCAGTTTTTTAAAAATAAAACTACTCTACCTGAAGCAAAAATAATAATTAATCAAGTAGAACATTATTTGACAATAGCTACCCGTTATCGCAAAAATCGGCTTTCATCAATTTTTGTTATGGATTGAAATATTTATTTATTAAATTCTCATGCAAAATCATGTAAATATAAAATTTTTAGCACTTATTTTTACTATAAAATTTAACTGTTGAAAGTTGAAGAACATTAAAAGTTGAAAATTGAATTTTCAACAATTAAATTTTAAACAGTTGAATTTTAATTAATTAGGATTAGGATAAAAATTAGTAGAAAAAAACAAGACGTTTTCAATAGTTTTCAATCTTTTGAAGGGATTTCAAAGAATTTTAAATATTTTAGATCAATATTTTACTTTTAATAGATTTCAGTCATTTGAAGGCATCTCAGAGGATTTTAAAGATTTTAGGGTAATATTTCTAATCCTTTGAAATTATATTAAATTTAAAATTCAACTGTTTAAAATTTAATTTTACATTTTCTTCGATTTTTAGTAGTTGAATTTTCAACAGTTGAAAATTCGAGAAAAAAGTCAATTTTTTATTAAAAACAAGTGTGAAAGCTTTTATATTTACATAATTTTACATGTAAATTTAATAAATAAACAACTTAATCCACAAAATAAAAATCTAAAAAAGTCGATTTTTTCGAAAAAGTGTCACTGTGTTTGCCTTGAATTTTCAACAGTTAACAATTCATTTTTTTGGTTAAAGATTCATCATTTTAGTTGAATTTCGCCTTTTGGTTTGAAAATTCTTCTCTTTTGGTTAAAATTTAAAAATCTTATTATTTGGTTAAGAATTGAATTATTTTTTGGAAATTTAACAATTTTGTAAAAAAGTAATCCTTTTTCATTGAAAATTCGTCTTTTGGTTGAAAGTTCAACTGTCTTAATTTTAAATTGATTTTGATTTTAAACTTTCTTCGATTTCCAATAATTTAAAATTCAATTATCAATTTCCTTTAATTTTCAATAGTTGAATTTTCAGCAGTTGACAATTCAAGAATGAAGCGAATTTTATGTTAAAAATAAGTGTTATAAAGGTTATATTTACATATTTCATATGAGAATTTAATAAATAAACATTTCAATCCATGAAGCCAAAATTTAGAAAAAAAGTCAACTTTTTTGAAAGCGGGTTGCTGTTTTTTTCTTGAATTTTCAACATTTAACAATTCATGACTTTCGTCTTTTTGGTTTGAAAATTCAACTGTTTCGTTGATAATTGGTCTTTTTGAGTTAAAAATTAAACTCTCCTGTAGAAAATCAGTCTTTTTGGCTTGAGACTTCAACAATTCTGTTAATATTGTTATTCTTTCAGGAATGAAAAATCTTTCTTGGTTGAAAATTCGACTCTTTTGTAAAATTTCGTCTTTTTGGTTAGAAAATTTATATCTTTCGGTAGAAATTTCTTCTAATCTTTTCTGGTTAAAAATTCAACTGTTTGGTTGAAAATTCGTTCTTTTAGTTGAAAGTTCAAGTGTTTTGTTAAAAATTCGTCTTTTTGGGTTGAAAATTGAACTATTTGGTTGGAAATTAACTTTTTTGATTGAAAATTCAACTGCTTTGTATAAAATTTGCCTTTTTGACTTGAAACTTCAATAATTTGGTTGAAAATATTTTTATTTCTTGAATGAAAAATCTTTCTTGATAAAAAGTCAACTGTTTTGTTGTCTTTTTGGTTTAAAACTTCATCTCTGTTGGTAGAAATTTTTTCTAATAATCTTTTTTGATTAAAAATTCAACAGTTTGGTTGAAAATTATTCTGTTTTGGTTGAAGATGTAACTATTTTGTTAAAAATCCGTCTCTTTCGATTGAAGTAAACTATTTTTTATTTAAAATTAAAACCTTTTTTGGTAAAAAATTCAACTACTTGGTTGAAAGTTGAACTACTGTGTTGAAAATTCATTTATTTGGTCGAAAATTTGTCTTTTTAGGTTGAAAATTGAACTATTCGGTTACAGATTCATGTATTTCGTTGAAAGTTCGTCTTTTCTGGTAGAAAATCATTCTGCTGGATTGAAAATTTAACTACTTGATTGAAACTTGAACCCATTTGTTAAAAATTTAATTTTTTGTTTGACGATTCATCACTTTAATTGAAAATTCATCTCTTTGGTAGAAAATTTATCTTTTTGAGTTAAAAGTTCGACTATTTGTTTGAAAATTCATGTACTTTGTTGAAAATTCGTCTTTTCTGGTAGAAAAATGTTATATTTACATAATTTTACATGAGGATTTAAAAAATAAACATTCCAATCAACACAAAATTTTTTTGGAAAACCTCGATTGTTTTCGAAAACAGGTCACCATTAGCAAATAATGTTTCGGCAAATTAATAGTCATCCAATGGAATTTCAGTAGGGAACATACAGAAAATTATTTTAAAAATGATACTTTTTAACATTTTTATTTTTTATTTTTGAGGATAGTTTTTTCTTCAGCAAGATATTTTTTTGATACTTTTTTTAGTTCTATAGAGCACTTCAAAGCCTGCTATTTTACTTTTGATTACTCTTTTTACTTTTGGTTTCTATTGATTCTCAGACTTGAAAAAATATTACGTAAGAAATATTCTTGACCACGTACGTCCCAGGTAAGACAGCATTGACAAATTTTAGACCCCCCCCCCAAAATTACGTAATTTATGCACATCCCCTTGTGATATGAAATAAAATTTTTGAAATAATTAATGATTGGAAAAGGAGAGATTTCGTTTAGGAAGCGTCCATTAATTACGCAAGGCTTTTTTTTGGGGGGGGGGGGATATAGAAAATCTAACGGATCCTTACTTTTGAGTGGAGGGGGGGTCTAAATAATTTCTTACGTAAGTTTCCTCTTTCTAATTATTATTTCAAAATATGCTAATTAAAACCAATTTTGGCTGTTAAATCTACTTTTTAAACTATTATACACGTTATATAATTATTTCTTTTGCTTTTTTTTTATTATGTAATATTTCATATTACATACGTCCGAAAAATATTGTGAATCCCTCAAAATATTTGAAATCATGTGAAAATTCCTTGAAATCCTTTGAATTCCATTTCCATGGTTATTGTACATAATCTCTTGAAATCCCTTTAAAACGATTGAGCTCTTTGGTAATCCCTTAAAATCCTTTATAATCTGTACAAATCCCTCAAAGTTCTTTGAGATTTCGTGAAATCTTTTGAAATCTTTTGAAATCTTTTAAAATCCTTTAAAATCCTTGAAACTCCATGAAATATTACGAGATTCATTGAAATCTTTGGAATCCCTTTAAAATTCATTCAAATCTTTAAAATCCGTGGGAATCTTTCCAAATATCTTGAAATCTCTGAAAATATTGTAAAATTCATTAAAATCTCTTAAAAGCCATTAAAATTCTTCGAAATCCCTTGAAATTCTTTATAATAGTCTAAAATCCTGTGAAATTCCGTTAAATCTTTTGATAATTTTGTGAATCCCTTAAAATTTTTTAAATCATGTGAAAATTCCTTGAAATCTTTGAAATCAATTTGAAATCCATTTAAATCTTTAAAATCCGCGGGAATCTTTCCGAATCTCTTAAAATCTCTTAAAATATTGTAAAATCCATCAAAATCTTTTAAAAGCCATCAAAATTTCTCGAAACCACTTAAAATTCTTTATAATATTCGGAAATCCTTTGAAATCTCGTGAAATCTTTTGAAAATATTGTGAATCCCTTAACAAATTTTAAATCATGTGAAAATTCCTTGAAAGAATTTGTATTCCATGGTTATCTTACATGATCTCTTGAAATACCTTCAAAACACTTGAGCTCTTTGGAAAATTCTTTGTGATTCCGTGAAATCTTTTGAAATTCTTTAAAATCCTTTGAAATCCATGGAAATCCATTGAAATCTCTAAAAATCGGTTAAAATCCTTGAGACTCCGTGAAATATTACGAGATTCCTTGAAATCTTTGAAATCTCTTCAAAATTCATTTCAATCTTTAAAATACGCAAGAATCTTTCCGGATCTCTTGAAATCTCTTAAAATATTGTAAAATCCATTAAAATCTTTTAAAAGCCATTGAAATTTCTCGAAACCACTTGAAATTCTGTATAATATACGGAAATCTTTTGAAATCCTGTAAAATCTTTTGAAAATATTGTGAATCCCTTAAAAGTTTTTAAATCATGTGAAAATTCCTTGATTTCCTTTGTATTCCGTGGATATTTTACATAATCTCTTGGAATACCTTTGAAACAATTGAGCTCTTTGGAAATCCCTTGAAATCTGTAGAAATCCCTTCAAATTCTTTGTAATTTCGTAAAATCTTTCAAAATCCATTAAAACCTCTAAAAATTGATTAAAATCCTTGAAACTTCGTGAAATATTACGAGATTCCTTGAAATCTTTGAAATCCCTTTGAAATTCCGTTAAATCTTTTGAAATCCTCTAAATTCAGTGGATATACTTTGAAATTAAAGAAAAAAATTAATTTCCCATCACAGATCCATTACGTAAATAGGTCAAACTTGTTAAACATGCAAACATTTTTTTAAATTCATATAAAATTTTCAATATTTCTCTTATAATATATAATTTTACGAAACTTAAAAATTTTATTTTCATTGAATTCAAGACAGTATTTAATTCAAAAGTTTTTTTGGTATTTTATTTATTTGGCAGTCCGACTGATTATGATAGCCCAATTTAAATTTCATTTCGGTCAATGAATTTCAAGCAACAATATATATCTTTAAATATTGAGAATTTAACAGAAGTGGATTTATCACGCTTTCTTCGTTTATTCCTCAATTGTAGTTTTTTTTCTTTTTTTTTGTTTTGCCATTGGAATAATATTTCAGAAATCATAATTGATTTCATTGATATTCTCATTAAAATTTGAATTCAGTGGATTTCTTATTCATTCTTAATCCAATTACATATATATATTATATTGCCAAATTCCCATTATTTTCTAAAATATTAAATTCCGTGAAATTCACTTTAATTGTTAATTGTGATTAATTGTTCAATTGTTATCTACTTAGATTTAATAGAATTCACTTAATGGAGGGGGAATTCACTTTGAATTCAGTTATATTGTATTTAATTCCATTATGTTCTCAAAATTGCGTATAATTTATTTATTTATAGAGTTCCACGGGCATATGCCTTTTATTACAGTGAAACATTCACAAAGTAGAAATAAATTTAACAAGAATGTCGTTACGTGCCGGTTATTCGAGCTAATTGATTATGCAGCGCTGTTGCCACTGAGATAAATAATGTTTTTAAGCAAATGTACTTGAATTTCGAGGAATTGACTCACATTTCATTTTATGAAATGGAATTTACTTGAATTAAACGGGATTTACTCCAAATAACCGAAATTTATTTGAATTTGATATATAAAAATTTGTATTTATTCAAATTCAATATAGAATTAATTGTAATTGAGTAGAATTCACTTGAAAAGATTGTAATTCACTTTAATTTAGTGAAATTCGCTTTGATTGAGTAGAATTCACTTGAATTAAGTGGAATTCACTCGATTTCAGTAAAATTTACTTGAATTGAGTAGAATTCACTTGAATTGAGTGGAACTCACTTGTAGTAGAGTAAATTCGATTTGAGCAGAATTTACTTGAATTGAGTATAACTCACTTGAAATGAGTGGAATTTACTTGATTTGTGTAGAATTCCCTTGAATTGAATGGAATTCTCTCGATTTGAGTAAAATTTACTTGAATTCAATAGAATTTACTTAAATGGAGTGGAATTCACTTGATTTGAGTAGAATTCACTTGAAAAGATTTGAATTCACATGAAAAGAATGGAATTCACTTGAATTGAGTGGAATTCACTTGCATGGAGTGGAATTCACTTGATTTGAGTGGAATTCACTTGATGTGAGTAGAATCCACTTGAACTGAGTGGAATTCACTTTGAATTCAGTTGTATTGTATTTAATTCCATTACATTTACAAAATTGCGTATAACGTACTTATATTTCGTGGATTTGACTTGCATTTCATTTTATCAAATGGAATTCACTTTAAATAAGCGAAATTGACTTGAGTTTATTATATAAAAACTTGTATTTAATTAAATTCATTATAGAATTCATTTTAATTGTGTAGAATTCACTTGAAAAGATTTGAATTTACACGAATAGAAAGGAATTCACTTGAATTGAGTAAAATTTACTTGCATGGGTTGGAATTCACTTGATTTGAGTAGAATTCACTTGCATGGGTTGGAATTCACTTGATTTGAGTAGAATTCACTTGCATGGGGTGGAATTCACTTGATGTGAGTAGAATTTACTTGAATTGAGTGGAATTCACTTTGAATTCAGTTGTATTATATTTAATTCCATTAAATTTACAAAATTGCGTATAATGTACCTATATTTCGTGGAATTGACTTGAATTTCATTTTATCAAATGGAATTCACTTTAAGTAAACGAAATTGACTTGAGTTTGTTATATGAAAATTTGTTCTTAATTGAATTCATTATAGAATTCCTTTTAATTGTGTAGAATTCTCTTGAAAAGATTTGAATTTACATGAATAGAATGGAATTCACTTGAATTGAGTGGAATTCACTTGATTTGAGTAGAATTCACTTGATCTGAGTAGAATTTACTTGAATTAAGTGGAATTCACTTTGAATTCAGTTGTATTATATTTAATTTCATTATATTTACAAAATTGCGTATAATGTATTCATATTTTGTGGAATTGACTTGAATTTCATTTTATCAAACGGAATTCACTTTAAATAAGCGCAATTGACTTGAGTTCGTTATATAAAAATTTGTATTTAATTAAATTCATTATAGAATTCATTTTAATTGTGTGGAATTCACTTGGAAAGATTTGAATTTACATGAATAGAATGGAATTTACTTGAATTGAGTAAAATTCATTTGCATGGAGTGGAATTCACTTGATTTGATTAGAATTCACCTGATGTGAGTAGAATTCGCTTGAATTGATTGGAATTCACTTTGAATTCAGTTGTATTGTATTTAATTCCATTATATTTACAGAATTGCGTAGAATTTACTTACATTTCGTGGAATTGACTTGCATTTCATTTGATGAAATGAAATCCACTTTAAATAAGCAAAATTATTTTGAATTTTTTATATAAAATTTTTTATTTAATTAAGTTCAATAAATAATTCACTTCAATTGCATAAAATTCACTTGAAGAGATTAGGATTCACTTGAATTCAATGGAATTTTGTTATGTTCGATTTAATTCGTTAAAATTTCATAAAATTTATTCTGAATTATTCCAGGAATTATTTTGATTTATTCTAATTATCTAAATTCGAATCTGGAATTCCAACTGACGTCAACCTAAGTTTTGAATTAATTCAAATACCCCTTAAATTAAGCTAAATTCAATTTTTAAATTATAATAACTTCGTATTAAATTTGAATTAAGTTTGAATTTAGGTTTATTTCAATTGAATTAACTTTAAATTAATTCTAGAATCAGTTGAATTCAGTTCTATTTAGTTTCGGTTTTCTTATTTAGTGCCGTGTTATTTTCCTAAGTTTTGGTTGGTACAGCTTTAGTATGAAAGGAACAGGTGTTTCGTATCCAACCCGGTTAAGAAACACAATTCTATCTGATTTCTTAAAATGCCTTTTTATCTTTCTTTCAGACATAAAAAATGTCCTACTTTAAATAACTCAAATTAAAAAAAGTGTAGACGAACGTTTACAATTAGGGTAGTGAAAATATTATGGTAAAAAGGGACAAATTACTGAGGGTGCATCATTTGTCATGGACTACCAAATATTTTTTATAATTAATAGTGAACTCTAGCAAGAATTAAAATAAAAACAATATTATAACAGCATGCTCGAACAACATCGAAACTTTAAAAAAATTCACAGATTGTAAAATAGTTATCATTTATAAGAAAGACGATGTCAAACTTTGAGGTTTTTCTAATTTCTCGACAATTGGTGCTTTCACCAGATACACCAATTATTAATTTTTCATGCAGAACCCGTTTTTGTAATCAATTTAATTTTAAAAAATCTTCTTTTCATCATAATAATTTCTTGAAAATTATTGGTATCTAGCCATAATTGAAATTTTGAATATTATTATTATTATTATTATTATTATTATTATTATTATTATTATTATTACGCAACTAATTGATTACATCGATACAAAATATAAATATATTCTAAAATGATCTGAACCAGTTAACTTGACAGTTTGCATAAATATAAAAAAAATATTTTAAAGTTATAGAATGTATTTATAACCACTCAATTAAACCAAGCTTCAAATTAAAACATCAAGCGACATTGTTATAATAAAAATTCACTACAGAACAAGAGAACGGATGATTCCGAGGATGATTCTCAGAAGATAGGAAGAAGCGTTCGGAAACAGGAAGCCAATGGTATGCGGGTGTCTCGGATTCTCTGACTTTTTATAGGTAGGAAAAGCGGGCAGGTATGCAAAAGTGTGACTAAAAGGAACATCTGCTCAGGATGCGTAAAATTATTTTTTTTTTAACTCAAATTTTCATTCATTCCACATATCTAAAAAAAGGAGCCTTTTTAGCATAGTTATCCGACACCAATAATGATATTTTATCAAAAACAAAGATTCCAAACAATACTGTGGGGTTTTTCAATCTCTAAAATCCCCTACCGTCTGCAGTCTGATTTTTATTTGAAGCGCTCGCATTCGCCTACAAATTTGGTCAGGGGAGTAGAAAACTGCAGAAAGCCAAAACTTTATAATCTCTATATCTTTAGGGGCGTGTCTGGAGGGCAGGAGAATATCTGTCCTAGGGGGAGTGGAAGGGACCTGAAGGGAGCGTCAAAGTAACGCCCATTTATAGTGGAGTGACCAAAGCTGTTAGTAGAGGGCGTGGTTGGGAGGAAAAACTATTATACGCCCATCAAGTGGTCAGTGACCGTCCCAAGTGTTTTTTGTTATCTTTTCTTCTAGAAACGTATTTGAGGGGTATTTCTAACTATTTTCCCTGTTCTTTATTTCACGGTATGTGTGGCTTGTGGCTGTTTTCGTTGCTTCTACGGGGCGTGGAGGGGCGTGGTCCAAGAGGGCATTAGTAATAGGCGTGGTTAGGAGGCGTAGTCAACTGAAGTGCACCGAGTGTACAGGGCCGTGGCCAGAAGCTTTTCCGGAAAGTTTTTTTACTACAAAGTGCTTCAGGGGCGTAATCATTTCAGGTAGACTCATTCCTTGAAAAACTTTCGAAATAAAATAAAATGTTTTATTCTTCGATAAAGTTTTGTTGTGAGTATGTAAGTCACAACAGAAGATTTGGAAAAGGCATTTAAGAAGAGGGGAATAATTGAAGAAAATATGAAATCTAATTTTAAAATTTGGAAGTCACTTTCCCCCCTTCCCTTTTCTATATTAAAGAAATGGCGTGTACGGCCCTGCGTCTGAGAGTTGTTTCTCCCTTAGACTAGTGGAGAGTAGACCTCTCTCTCGTGCAAATGAATTGCTTCACATTCACTCGCGAGGGCAAGTGTGTCGGAGAAAGTCGATCGGCTCCGGAAATACCCGAATGGGACTCAGAGTACATTGTAGGAGGCAGCACCGCTAAAGGGACTGTACTGCTAAATCCTGTCTAAATCTAAAGAGAGCTAAAATTTCTTGTATCATGAATATTATAAAAAGTCATTTTTCAAAGTCATTAAAAAGTCTTGAAAGTTATTTGAAGTCATATAGAAATTGACGAAGTTCTCATAAAGTGACTGATTTTACAATTTTTTATAATTCTGAAAAAAGTATTCATAATATATTCCACTGGCTGCATAAGTGCATACTGGTACTTTTTTCGGTATAAGAATTTTTTGAAATTTTCTTTTTGTTCTGAAAGCTCAAAAAAAAAATAATAATAATTTGAAAAACGTCAAAAAAATTTTTTACATACTTGTTCAGTGTCAGTTTTTCTACTCGACCTCACAGATGTGGTGTAAAAGATCGGTAAGAGTATAACTTTTTTCAAAATTTTCTGACTTAAAAAAAAAAAATTTCTCTGATCTTTCAGAACAACAACAAAAAAATTCAAAAAATTCTTACACATGAGTGAAGAACTGCTACAAACCACTGAAATAAGCTATCAGTGCTCAAAAAAGTATTTTTCGAAAAACCGAAAGCAAATTTTGAATTTTAATAAAAGTTTTTTTTTTATTTGTATTTTTGCGATTGAAATAGATTTTATAATACTTATTTATAAAATGCATCTTCGCTTTTTATATCTTAATAATTACATACAGCTATAGTAATTATTTTTATTATGTAATTATTAATTGCTTTTTCGATTATCCATGCACGAAAACTTGCACAATGCATGAAACAATTTTTCTTCTGATCAATATTGTCTATTACAATTTATTATTTAAAGCCGGTAATTCCAATAATTCGAAATATTGACCGGAGCCTGACAGTAGGCAACCCAATTCGCTAGGTTGCCTTCACGATTTATTGCTCACAAGGCTACTTATTCACTACATAGCTGCACTGCGTTCGCAAATTTTGGCTAAAAATGGGCCAAAATTAATTTGTCTAAATCAGAAATTAAAACAACCATTGAGAAAAAAATTACTGACCTAATAATTATTTTACGATTCCTTGCTTTTGATTGGGAAAAATGTGCCCCTGGGAATTTTTTTTTATACGAACTCTTTGCTCCGCTGCCTTTATTGTCCAAGGAGCCACTATTATCTATTACCAATATCTGTGTTAATGCCCCACCAATAATATACAATTACTCTAGACTTGAGCTGAAATACCTTACTTTATTTACCATTGTTTGTCTTACATTTTCCCTTGCTCTTAAAATTTTTTAAATACTTCCTTTGTCGGAAGAATGCATATAACAATAATTACTATGTTGTCATGAATTATTAATTGTACACCTGGATTGAAAGAATTCAATAGAATTCAAAAAATGCATCTAAATTCAGGGAATTCAAACGAATTTAAGGAAATTTAGCATTATTCAAGGAACTCAAAAAATTCAAGGGAATTCAGCAGAATTTAAGGAATTTAAGGAATACAAAGGAATTCAAGGAATGCGAAGAATTCGACAGAATTCAAGGAGTTCAAAGGTATTCAGCCAAATTCCTTGAATTCAGCAGATTTCAAGGAATACAAAGGATTTCACTGAATTCAAAGGAATTCAAGATATGCAAGGAATTTAACAGAATTCGAGGAACTGAAAGAAGTTCAAAGAATTCAGCCAAATTCCCTTGAATGCAGAAAAATAAAAGGAATTTAGAAGAATTTAAAGATTTCAACAGAATTGAAAGAGTTAAAGGGAATTCACAAGAATTTGAAGAATTCATCAGAATTGAAAGATTTCAGTAGAATTTTAAGAACACAAAGGAATTCAGCAGCATTGATGGAATTCAAAGGAATTTAAGGAATTCAGAAGAACTGAAGGAATTTGGACGAATTTGAGAAATTTTTTAGAAATAAGAGAATTCAAAGAATTCAAGGAAATTCATCAGAATTTAATGAATTCAAGAAATACAATGGAATTCAATAAATTCAAAGAAATTTGAAGATATCGAGGAATTCAACAGAATTCAAGAAATTGAAAGGAATTCAGCATATTTTGAAGAATTGAAAAGAATTTAAGGGAATTCAGCAGAATTGCAGGAATTCAAGAAATTGAAATAATTCAGCAGAATTAAAAGATTTCAGCAGAATTTGAGGAATTCAAGGAATTCAGCAGAGTTGGTAGAATTCAGATGAATTTAAGGAACTCAGAAGAATTTAAGAATTCAGAAGAACTTAAGGGGTTCGAAAGAATTTAAGGAATTTAAGAGAATTTATGGAATTTACAAGAATATAAGAGATTCAGAAGAATTTAAGGAATTGAGAAGAATTTTAGGAATTGAGAAGAATTTTAGGAATTCAGAAGAATTTAAGGAATTCTGAAGCATTAAAGAAATTTAGAAGAATTTAAGGTATTCAGTAGAATTTCACAAATTCAGCAAAAGTGAAAGCTTTCAGCAGAATATAAAGAATTCAAGAAGTTCAGCAGAGTTGGTAGAATTCAGATGAATTTAAGGAACTCAGAAGAATGAAAGGAATTCAGAAGAACTTGAGGAGTTTGAAAGAATTTAAGGAATTCAGGATAATTTATGAAATTCAGAAAAATATAAGAGATTCAGGAGAATTTAAGGAATTAAGAAGAATTTTAGGAATTCAGAAGAATTTAAGCAATTCGGAAGAAATTAAGGAATTCAAAAGAATATAAGGAATTCAAAACAATTTAAGGAATTCTGAAGCATTAGAGAAATTCAGAAGAATTTGAGGGATTCAGTAGAATTTAACAAATTCAACAGAATTGAAAGATTTCAGCAGAATTTAAAGAATTCAAGAAGTTCAGCAGAATTGGTAGAATTCAGATGAATTAAAGGAACTCAGAAGAATTTAAGGAATTTAGGAGAATTTATGGAATTCAGAAGAATATTAGAGATTCAGAAGAATTTAAGGAATTTGGAAGAAATTAAGGAATTCAGAAGAATAAAAGGAATGCGGAAGAACTTGAGGAATTCAGAAGAATGTAAGGAGTTCGGAAGAATTTGAGGAATTCTGGAGAATTCACGAAATTCAGAAGAATCTAAGAAATTCAGAAGAATTTAAGGAATTCAAAACAATTTAAGGAATTCAGAAGCAATAAAGAAATTCAGAAGAATTTAAGGAATTCAGTAGAATTTCACAAATTCAACAGAATTTCACAAATTCAACAGAATTTCACAAATTCAACAGAATGGAAAGAATTAAAGGGAATTCAATAAAATTTAATGAATTTTAGGAATGCAAAGGAATTCAATGAATTCAAAGAATTCAGACAAATTCCTTGAATTCAGAAGAATTCAAGGGAGTTCAGAAGAATTTAAGGAATTCAGTATATTATAAAGAATCTAAAAGAATTCAAGTGAATTCAGCATAATTTAGGGAATTCAAGGAATTTGAGGAATACAAAGGAATTCAAGGAATGTAAAGGAATTCGAGGAATTCAACTGATTTTGAGGAATTGAAAGGAATCCAAAGAATTCAGCCAAATTCCGTGAAATCAGAAGAATTTAAGGAAGGAAGGAAGGAAGGAAGGAAGAATGAAAGGAATTTAGCATATTTTAAAGTATTCAAAAGAATTCAAGGAAATTCAACAGATTGCAAGGAGTTCAAAGGAATTCAATGAATTCAAACGAATTCAAGAAATGCAAAGAAATTGAAGAGATTCGTCAGGATTCAAGGAATTGAAAAGAATTCAAAGAATTTAGCCAAATTCCCTTGAATTCAGAAGAATTTAAGGAATTCAGCAGAAATTACAGAATTTATCAGAATTTACAGAATTCAACAGAAGTTAATGAATTTAAGTGAATTCAGCAGAATTTAACAATTTCAACAAAATTTATGGAATTCAGAAAATTTTACAGAATTCAACAGAATTTAAGGAATACAACAGAATTCAAGGAATTCAAGTAATACAAAGAATTCGAGGAATTCAAGGAATTGAGCAGAATTCCTTTGAATTCAGAAGAATTAAAGGAATTCAGAAAAATGTAGACAGTCACAATACTTACATTTGTAGAGTGAAGAGGGGAAGCTAAAGCGAAATGAAGGGGAATGAAGAAGAGGGTAGAGTGGAGGGGAAAGAGGGATGTTGGGAGTGAGGGTGAGATGAGATAGGATGCAAGGAAAAAAATTGGGGGTATTGGTGATTGATGAAAGGACGGAAGAGGGTATTGGCTCGTCAGTATAGAGGTGTAGAGGGAGAGGGAGTAGGAGTGAACTGGAAGTGGTAGCTGAACATCGTGAAGGGGATGATGGTATTGGAAGGGTGTATGGAAATATGGAAGAATGTGATGGAATGAAGTGGTGGGAGTTGGTGGGGAAAGCGATTGTCAACTCGCCGACAGCTACCTGTGGTCTCTTCCCCCACTACTGCGCTCGTCGGCGGCAAATTCCCCTTTTGCGCAGCTGGCGGGAAGCGTGAGCGGTATATAGAGTATTCTCATTAAGCCATAAAAATCTAAGATGGCGAACCTTTGGGGGAATAACATTGCTTCCCAATGCTCG
>JAUMHM010000072.1:9084482-9105953 GCA_032362435.1 Melikaiella ostensackeni | reverse complement strand
TAAAGCCAATTCGATCACCAAAAATTCCAAAATAATTTTACGATTGAGGGTCAATATAATCCCACCTCTACATATAATAGATTTAATGCTTTCACGATGATTCATTATAGTAAAAAGGAGATGTTTCGGGTTTCAATTGTGTGATCCGGGAGTATATAAAATCCCTTGTTCTTGTGGCAAAGTCTACATTGGAGAAACCGGGAGAACGGCCAGGTGACTTATTTCATGAGAAAGTCTTCTGGAAAATTGTAATTTATTAGTTTTCTGAGCAGTCCTACATGCCAGGCACTATCAAAAGCTTTTTTTACGTCGAGGAAAACAGCTACAGTATTCTTTTTTGAATTGAAATTTAAGCTAATGACTTCGGTGAGCTTGAGCATCATGTGCTGCGTGAAGTGACCTTTTCTGAAACTGTATTTTTGCGGTTTAAGGATGCTGTTTTCCTCGAGGTGATAGTTTACGCGAGTGAGTATTATCTTTTCAAAAATTTTGCTCATTATATTTAGAAGACTAATGGGCCTGTAGCTTGTTAGATGGTACAGATCCCTGCCTTTTTTCTGAAAAACTAAAATGTGAGCTATTTTCCAAGAGTCAGGAAAGTAGCTTAGTTGAATACAAGCATTGAAGATAATGGCAAGGAGAATGAGGCACGAGATAGCAAATTTTTTCAGGACTAAATTTGAAATTGAATCAGAGCTGGGTGCTTTGTTATTTTTGGTAGTTTTGATTTGCTTAGTTAGTTCCTTATGGGTTATTTTTTTTTAAATTATCTGTACTTGGGATTTTGAGATACTCGGAGACAATTTTTTTACATTCAGTGATGTGTTGTAAGTCTGATGGTTCGTCATGTGGTGAAAAATTACTCTCGTAGTTTACTGCTAGGAGGTTTGCTTTATCATTGAGGGAAAGTTCAAAGGTTTGATCAGATTTTTCAAGAGGGGGAATATTAGTTTGCAGTTTAGTGAGGGCCTTTGTCATGTGCCAAGTGAGGCTATCTCTGATCTCTAGTTTGCCGACTACAGTGTTTCAATTACTGTATCTGTGTTCTTGAGTTTTGACCGCGAATGTTTTTCGAAGCTCATTTATCATACTTTTGAGGATACAGCTTTTAGTTCTCCGATGCGTTTGGCGAAGCTTATTATGAGTTTTGATGAGGTCTTTTATCTCAGTTCTGTGGGGTGGATCGTATTTATTGAAGGTAGTCTGAGGGACTGCAGTGTGAATAGCGGTTTTTATGCTACATGTGAGGTCGGTAATGGCTTCATCTATGTGGGTTGTGTTTAGAAATGTGGGTTCAATATTTAATTGAGATTTTAAGATCGTGGTGAAAATCTGCCATTTTGCTTCTACAAAGTTGTAGCGAGGTACGTCCGGAGGTTTTCGGCAGTTAGTGTAAAGGCTGAGAAGAATTGGTCGACGGTCCGGGTCTAGTTAGTTTATAGTAATAGTATCGTGGTTGAAGTAGTTATTTTTGGATATTGCAAAGTCAATGAGGTCCGAGTGATGTTTAGTTTATGGGGAAAGAAGGTATGCGAATCTGGTCCAGAGACAGATTCTTGTAAATTACAAACTCGAAAAGTTGTTTTCCAATTCTGTTCGTCATTCTACTTTTCCAAGCTAGATGTTCGTGGTGTTCTATATTTTCTTGATTTAAGATTGTTGTTCCCCTGTTAGTGTTGTTTCTAGATATTTTATAGCCTCGTAGTTTAACTTGTAGGGATTTGCGGAATATAGTTTCGCTGATCAGACAAATTGTAATGTTGTTTTTACAGAGGTAGGTGGCTAATTCGTGTAATTTCGTAAGTATTCCCTGAGCGTTCCAAAAAATGCTTTAAAGAGTTTTATTATTAAAGGCTGCTATTTTGAAGAGCAATTGATAATATACTTGTTATAATCTCGGCTGTTTGATTCATGGCTTCATTTTTAACTATATTTCCCCCATTATTTCTATTGCTAGAGTCCTTGCTTCATTTATTAGGACAAGTAGGTCCACATTAATGTCTTCAGAAGGTGGATTCCGAACGACAATAATTATTATTGAAGAGAAGATATCTTCTGCAATGCGATAAGTGTCGGTGGTAGGATTTTCAATTTGAATTTCAGTCTGTTTTCTAGCTTTCGGTTTATTTTGGATCTTAGTCAGGCGTTTCGAGGCTACTTTAGTGCAAGGGGTTTGTTGGGGATAGCATCCTTCAAATTGTTAGCAGATTTGGAATTGAGGTTTTTAGTTGTCTTAGTTGGCTTTCAAGAGGCTTTTTTTAAGGCTGCGCAGCCTTTATAGTTAGCCGGGTGGTTTTTGCCGCACTTAGCGCAAGTAGCCGCTGTCTGGCGATCTTTTTCGCACTTAGAATTAGTGTGCAGCTCGCGCTTGTCATGTAAAAGTTTACAAGCGAGGATCTCTTCATCGAAGGCGCTGGAAGGGAGTCTCGTGCGATTGGCTCGCGCTCGCCTCGAAAAAGTTTGCGAGCGAGGATATTTCGTGTCGAGAGTGCTGGGAGAGAGTTTCACACGATTGGCTCGCACTCGCCACGTAAACGTTTAGAAGCATAGTCAAGGTTGCACTTGCGCTGTGCGGTGCCAGGAGGACTTAACTTCTTACTGAGTGGCGCGACTCAGATTTTTCTAAGTCAAATGACAGGTGACGCTAGGATGCCCAGACGAAGAACAGAAGAATCACAGTTATTTATTATTGATGATATTTATTGATATAAAAATCAAAACTTTATTCTGCTCATACTAAGAATTGAGAAGAGAAATATACTTTTTATAATACAAGGCTTCAATCCGAGAATTATTTATAAATTATTTACAAATTTGTTAATAACAGTCGTAACTATTTTCGTATATACTTTATCACTTCAACAATCAATATGAAATTGATTCATGGTAATATCTATTGCAAAAATAAATTTTTCAGTAAGGAAACCCCTGAAAATAAAAAATTGAGATTATTTGACAATCCCTCTAGCGATATTTTTCTTTTTTGTCTGAAAGATATCGTGAAGTATCACTGAAATGATTTTTAAAAAAAAACGAGAGGTGCAAGCCCTTTTATGTTGAACTCAATCCAAGTCCGCCGTGTACCAATTGTTCATACAAATTAACTTTAACTTTAGATAAATAATAATTAGGTTTTGTAACTATATCTGCATCAAATATGATACATAGCAAGTTTTCGGTCTAAGGAACCAATTTTTCTCATTTCTTTATTTGTTAACCACTGATATAAAAAAAGAAGAATCGAGCATAGCAAATTTTCTTTTTTATTGTATAATATATTATTATTTTTGAATTAAGCATGCCAAGAGCTTCAATTTGAACCATTGGAGGAACACTCAAAACAAAATTTATTATATCGTATACAATTTTTTTAAAGACATGTATTTTTAGTCATGTGAACCTGTGCTAAAAGATTTACCGAAGAAAAATCTTCTGTGAGAACAATGAAAGTATTACTATAACTATTTAGAAAGAAAAATTTTTAAAGTGAAATGTTAAAGATTTTTAAATAACAAAAATAATTTGCCTGAAAATCAACGGGTGTAAAACAATGAAGTAACTGCACTACGTGCCATAACATGTTTTTTTCTACTTCAAAGCGAAATCCACTCTACGTTTCTTCTTTTTCTCTAATCGACCACAAGGTGCGATTTTCTTTGTAACTTCCTTTTTAATCTTTTTTTGGTACTTTCTTTCACTGGACTTATGCATATTAATTGAAAATTTTATTTTAAATTTTATTTCAAAATCTTCAAATTTCTGAAAGTATCATATTATTTACAAGGAGAAAAAAAGGCCGAAAATTCTTGTTAGATTTACAGAAAAAACTATTCTGTCCTTACTTACGTTTATCAATTTGTAACATACCTGAAAATTCTGTAATAGTTACAGAAAATTCTGTAAGCTCTACATAAAAAGCTATGCTGTCACTATTTTAATATAGGACCTCTGTAACATTGACGAATTTTTTTCTTCATGTATTATTGCATGGCGCATATGACTATACAAATTAAAGAATTAATCATTTTTAATCTACAAAAAAATGTGCTTTGTAGATTATCACTTTTTGTTTGAAATTAAATGAATTCATTCCTTGACATTGCGTAATTTGTATACCACTTTTTCTGCCAGCTCTGAGTTTCGCAGCATCAGGGGAAAAAATTAACGCGGTCTATTTGAAAAAAGGTGGATTAGGAGTTCCAGTGTCACGCCTCGGATACAAAATCTGGTGACGTGTGGGGCCATTGATCTCCCGACGCTTTCACCGTATTGTCTCCCTTTTCTCGCGGAAATGTTCAGGTGAGAAAAAAAATGCCGGACTGGCGAATATTCTAGCAGGATCGGTTTCCTATTGTTTTAAGTACAAGGATCTTTAAATCGTCATTTATTTTATTTTCGAAAGATATGATAAGGAAATATACACTTTTTTCAATGAAACTGTTACCATCTTAACATTAACATTGTACATATTCAGGTTTGCTACAAAATCTCAATTTCAAAATTACCTGACTTTCGCTGACTTCTCCCTGACCAATTTTTCATTTTCCCTGACCGTTATAAATTTCTCTTACAGGCATAAAAACAACCTTACACCTAGTCAGGCTTCGAAGTGCTCTATAGAACTGAATAAGTATCAAAAAAGAATCCTTTTGAAGAAAAAAGTATCTCGAAAAATAAAATAAAAGTATTAAAAAGTAGCCTTTTTAAATCAGTCAAAAATTACCAGAAAAGATGAATTTCCAACAAAATACATGAATATTTCAACCGAATAGTTGAATTTTCAACAACAAAAAAATATTTTAACCAAAGAGATAAATTTTCATTCAAAAAGGGAATGAATTTCAAAAAGAAGTTGAATTTTCGACCAAAAAAAAGATTCTAATTTCAAATTTAAAAAAGTTGAATTCAACGAGAAAAGACGAATTTTCAATAAAGTAGTTGAATCCTCAACCAAAACAGATCAATTTGTATCCAAACACTTGAATTTTTAACCAAAAAAGATGATTAGAAGAAAGTTCTACCAAAAGAGATGAAATTTCAAACCAAAAAAATGAAACTTAACAAAAGAGTTAAATTTTGAAGCAAGAAAGATTTTTCAGTCAAGAGAGGAAAACAATTTGAAGCAAATTGTTGAAGTTTCAGTCCAAAAAGACAAATTTTCTACAAAGCAGTTGAATTTTCAACCCAAAAAGACGAATTTTCAACATAAAAGTTGAACTTTCAATCAAAAGGATGAATTTCCAGCCAAACAGTTGAATTTTTAATCAAAAAATATGATTAGAATGAATTTCTACTAAGAGAGATGAAGTTTCAAACCAAAAAAGAAACGAATTTCAACAAAAGACTTGAATTTTCAAAAAAGAAAGATTTTTCCGTCAAGAAAGTTAAACAATATCAACCAAACTGTTGTAATATCAAGCCAAACAGACAAATTTTCTACAGAGCAGTAGAATTTTCAATAAAAACGTAAATTTCCAAACAAAAAATTCATTTTCTACCCAAAAAGAGGAATTTTCAAGAAAACAGTTAAACTTTCAAGCAAAAAGACGATTTTTCAACCAAACAGTTGAATTTTGTATCAAAAAAGGTGATTAGGAGAAACTTCTACCAAAAGACATGGTGTTTCAAACAAAAAAAAAACGAAATTTAACAAAAGAGTTAAACTTTCAACCAAGAAAGATTTTTCAGTCAAGAGAGACAAACACTTTGAACCAAATTGTTGAAGTTTCAAGCCAAAAAGACAAATTTTCTACAAAGCAGTGGAATTTTCAATAAAAAAGTTGATTTCCAAACAAAAAATTCAATTTTCTACACAAAAAGACGAATTTACAACAAAACAGTTGAACTTTCAACTGAAAAGATTAATTTTTAACCAAACAGTTGAATTCTTAACAGAAAAAGATGATAGGAAGAAATTCTTACCAAAAGAGATGAAGTTTCAAACCAGAAACAACGAAATTTAACCAAAGAGTTGGACTTTCTACCAAAAAGACGATTTTTCAACCAAAAACAGTTAAATAATTAATCAGAAAAGGTGACTTGGAGAAATTTCTACCAAAAGAATGAAAAAGAATGAATGAAATGAATGAAAATGAAATCAATCAAATCAAATCAAATCAAAATCAAAATCAATCAAATCAAAATCAAATCAAAATGAAATCAAATGAAAAAGAAACGAAATTTAACAAAAGAGTTGAATTTTCAACCAGGAAAGATTTTTCAGTCTAGAGAGAAAAACAATTTGAACCAAATTGTTGAAGTTTGAAGCCAAAAAAAAAACAAATTTTCTACAAAGCAGTGGAATTTTCACGAAAAAAGTTGATTTCCAAACAAATAGTTGAATTTTCAGCCCAAAAAGACGAATTTTCAACATAAAAATTGAAATTTTAATCAAAAAGACGAATTTCCAACCGAACAGTTGAATTTTTAACCAAAAAGGATGATTAAAAAAAATTTCTAATAAAAGAGATAAACTTTCAAACAAGAAAGATTTTTCCGTCAAGAAAGTTAAACAATATCAGCCAAATTGTTATAATATCAAGCCAAAAAGACAAAATTTCTATAGAACAGTAGAATTTTTATTGAAAACGTTAATTTCCAAACAAAAAATTTAATTTTCTGTCCAAAAAGACGCATTTTCAAGAAAACAGTTGAGCTTTCATCCAAGAAGACGATTTTTCAACCAAATAGTAGAATTTTCATCAAAAAAGATAATTAGGAAAAATTTCTACTAAAAGAGATGAAGTTTAAAACCAAAAAACGAAATTTATCAAATGAGTTGAATTTTCAAACAAGCAAAATTTTTCCGTCATTTCGACAAATTGTTGAAATTTCAAGCCAAAAAGACAAATTTTCTACAAAGCAGTTGATTTTTCAATAAAAAGTTAATTTCCGAACCAAAAATTCAATTTTCTGCACAAAAAGACGAATTTTCAACAAAACAGTTGAACTTTCAACTAAAAAGATGAATCTTCAACCAAACAGTTGAATTCTTAACAGAAAAAGATGATCGGAAGAAATGTCTACCAAAAGAGATGAAGTTTCAAACCAGAAACAACGAAATTTAACAAAAGTGTTGAATTTTCAACCAAGAAAGATTTTTCTGTCAAGAAAGAAGAACAATTTCAACGAAACTGATGAAGCTTCAAGCCAAAAAAATATTTTGAATTTCCTACCAAAATAGTTGAATTTGCAATTCCAGAAAGACGAATTTCTAAACAAGCAGTTACATTTGTAACCAAAAAAGATTATTAGAAGAAATATCTACGAAAAGAGATCAAGTTTGGATCCAAAAACACAACATTCATCAAAAGAGTTGAATTTTCAACCAAGAGAGATATTTCAGTGAAGAAAGAAAAATAATTTCAACGAAAAAGACGAATTTTCAAACCAAAAAGACGAAATTCAACAAAGATGATGAATTTTAAACCAAAAAGAATGAATTGATAACTATTAAAAATTCAAGAAAAAAAAGTAGCAACCCTTTTTCGAAAAAATCAAATTTTTCAACATTTTTACTTTATGGATTGAAATGTTTACTTATTAAATTCTCATGTGAAATTATGTATTTATAACATTTTTTACACTTGTTTATGATGCAAAATTCGCTTTTTCCTCGAGTTTTCAACAGTTGAATTTTGAATTTTTTTCTGTTTTCAACATTTGAAAATTCAACTGTTAAAAAATCAACTGTCAAAAATTCAATTGTTGAAAATCTAATTGTTGAAAATTGAATTTTCATTTTTCTTCCAATTTTGAATGTTGAATTTGTATTAGAAACAAGTGTTGAAAATGTTAAATATACATAAAATTACATGAGAATTTAATGAATAAACATTTCCATCCTAACAACATTTTTTGAAGAAAGCCGATCGACTGTTCTATTTTGATTGATTTCTTTCTTTTTTTTGGGTAGAGTAGTTTCCTTAGACATACCGTTGTTACATTTTGTATTTTTCTTTTTTTAAACTGAAATTTGTTAGTACGATCAATTTTTTATATCACTCTATTTAAAAAAAGAAGTAAAAAACTAGCTTTGCATTGAAAAAAGTAACAAAAAAGTAGTCTTACTTAAATTTTTATCAAAAAAGTAAAAAGGTGTAGGACTTCGAAGCCTGCCTAGGAGACTAATACTGTTGATGCGAAAAAATGTTTGTTCTTAAATGTATCTTTAACATTTTTAATGACAACATTCATACAGAATTTTATAAGCTTCAACTTCAGTTTTTTGAAAATTCCCTGATTCTTTCAAGTTTTCCCTAATATTTTTTGACTTTTCCTGACTTTCTCTGACCACTTTTCAATTCACTGACTTTCTGGAATCCCCTGACCTGTATCAACCCTGACATTTTACAATTTAAAACTGAAACAAGGGCGAAATACAGCGGAGTTTCAAATAAATAAATATATGAAGGTAAAATTTACGATTTAAAATTTACAATTAACATTTAACATTTTACATCTTTAAGTTAGGCCTTAAGATTCAGACCTCATAAACTGGGAACATTTCCCCTATAACATTTGGAGAAGGATTTAATCACCCACGCGCTAAATTACATAAATAAAAGTGCTCTAGTTAATTGTTTAGGTAAGCGATCGGTTGCGCTGTGAATTGTTAGCTTCACGCCTGAAATGTCTGTCACATCTAGCCGACTTTTAGATCATTGACTGGAGACAACGATCGCTCAAAGAACGAGGAAAACAAAGAGGGGGTTAAACTCTTACCAACACCAAGTCAATATAAGCCGATTCTTTCCAGACGCGTGGTCATTTGGTGAGAAAGTGATGTGTATCAACCAACTTAACCCAAAGGAAGAATAATTTTTTGCAATAGCGCCGCTGCCAATGGTCGGCAATTTCCCAACATGGATTTATACAAGGTTCGTTCTTCTTTAAATCTCAAAACAAATTTATTCCTTTCTAAACATATACAACAAAACCGACCTACAACAATACACGTAACAACACCTAAGACAAGAGATGATACCAAAGACACAACAGTACATCCAACAATAGTATATCCAACAAAACATCTAAAATAAAAGATGATACCAATGATACAACAGTACATTCAACAATAGAAACAATAAAACCTACAAAACACCTAAAATAAAAGATGATACCAAAGACACAATAGTCCATCCAACAATAGATAAAATAGTACCTACAAAAACACCTAAAAAAAGGATACTACGAAAAGACTAAAGCATACAATTTTCTTCTTTCAGAAGTTTCTCATGTTAACCGCAGGATTTTCCATAGTAATCGCCGATTTTCGTTATGAGCACTACAAGACCTTAAGCTTCCATGGAAATGACAACCCATCCCGAAAACCATGGTACCTAGACGACTACAGAGATTACAAACCCGAAACATCAAGAACAGTTTATCACTATGCATATCCTTACGATGACAATGTGAAACACGGTTCCATCCACATCCCAACCTACAAAGAATATACACCCTATTCCGACTCCTATTACTCGAGCACGAAAAAGATCCCCAAAGAAGACAAGGCTTTCAAAAAAGCAATTCCGCCTTTCTATACTATCACCGATAAAGATTCGACCAAGTTCAAAGAAATGATACTGAAATCAGGACTGCCTTACTGCCAGGAAATAAAATCGAAGAAGCTTGATGATAAAAACAAGGATGATCCGAACTCTGATGATTCGAAAATAATAAAAAGGGAGGCTATGACTTGTTATAAATGCAAAGACCCCAAGAATGGGTCAACCTATGAACAGTGTTCCTACAGTTCGGAACCTCAAGCATCCACCAATATAGAAAGATTTGAGCATGGTCCTTTGAGATTGAGAAGATCTAATGAGGAATTTGACAGTGCTGAAGAAGGAAGTGTTCCTGCTGTTTATTCAACCGCAAGTAAGGATGAGAAGTTGAAGGAACCTTATAGGTTTAGCGAGGAATATTTCTTGCCACAAGCTTCTCGTAAGTTGTCGACTGAGCAAAAATATGATCTTTGTGAAAGAGTTGTCAAAGATTCGATGATCTGCATGGTGTGCAAGGATCCTAAGACGAGTGGAAAGTACGAACAGTGTTCTTACGTTGCCGAACCTAACGAGAAGGCCTATGCTTTCACCAAGTCCAGTTCTTTCGGAAAACCAAGGAATTCTGACGAATCTGGGAGCCTGAAGAAGAGGGATCATAGGGAACCAGCACCTACTCATGAAAGTCTTGAGTCTAGTGAGTATGGAGGTGAGGAAGTTTCAGAAGAAAAACCCAGACAGGTGAAGGATGCTACTGGAAATTCCGAGTGTAAACAGGTTCGTAACATCCTAACTCCTATTTCTATCTTCATTCACAGTCAATAATTTTACTGCAACCTTGAATTTCGTTTATATTTCCAGGTGCAGAGGGATTCAGAAATCTGTACAATCTGCAAGGACCCAAAAACAGGTGGAAATTCGGAAAGGTGCAGTTACGCCTACAACCCAGATGACAAGGTCTACAAGTTCACCAGATCTAAATCCTTTGGATACCCAGAATCTGACAAGTCTGGTAAAAGGTCCAGCTACGAGGATGATGAGTCTGAAAAAGAAGTTTCAGAGTCAGACCCTAAGGAGTCAACCAGCTACTCTGATGATGATCCCTATGATTACAGTGGTTACCAAAAACCCAAGGAAAGTTTCACTTACGAAAGCCAAGAATCACCATCATCTTATGGATCCGATGAAAGTAAAGATGGTGAGGAAAGCAAAGAGACCCAAACTTATGACTATGATCCAGCTTCTGCAGATTATATCAAATCCGAATCTGAAAAAATCTTGAAAGATGCTGAATCCGCTAATTGTAAGAAGGTCCAAAAAGACTCGATGATCTGCACAGTCTGTAAGGATCCAAAGACTGGTGGAAATTCGGAATCTTGTAGCTATTCTTATCAACCAGAAGATAAGAAGTTTGCTTATACCAGGTCCAAATCTTTTGGAAGCCCTACGGAAAATCGAGGGAGAAATAAAGAAACTGAGAAAAGCAATCCCTATGGATCTTCAGAGTATTCTGATGATGGTGGTTATTATGCTACTGAACATAAACCTGTTGCGTACCAAAGTGGAAAACAAGAAACTGCTGATTCAAAAACGAAAGGGGTGATTTCCAATCAGAATACTACTCAGGTAAATCAGTGAGTTTATTAAATGATTGTAGATTTTCTGTATGAAGTAGGCTGTTTTGTTGATAATAAAAGAGTTTTAGAGAAATAACTGAAGGATGAGAGATGATTTGCCCAAAATACCTTCAATCTTTGCTTCTTTCATCTCTCTTCTCTAATTTCTTTCGAATTTTTTTTCCGTTGCTTTCTTTTATTTATTTGTAATGCTTTATTTCAATCTTTATTTTAAGAATTTTAACAATGAGAGTATCAGCCATGACGTAGAGTGAAGGAAAAGTGGGATTTTTGGTTCAAAAAGGTCCAGAGGCCGTATTTCTTAAGCGATTAAAAAGTTTCTTTTTAAATTGAAACTCATTGAATTTCGAATAGGTCTGTCGATTTTTTTAAATTTCCTTAATTTTCTATTTAATTGTAAGTTGAAAAATGTCAATAAACTGTAATTTTTCGTATTTGAGCTACCTACTTCGCTCGTGTTCTTGATATTTCTTCAAAAACGCATCAAATTAGTCAAGTTACTTTTATTAAACGATAATCTTCATTATAGATTATATGCCTTAATTTCTTTAATTGTTATGAACAAATTAATGGATATAACTGACATATACTGAATTTCCGGTGTTTAAATGCATTATTATAAACAAGTTCAATTATTCCGCATTTTTTAACACATAGAAAAAAAATGTCTGCAAAATCATTTCTTTTCGTCTCAAGAATAACATTTTGATACAATACATTGCCATTCAGCAAAGATTATCATTGTTATTAGAACTTGTTATAAACAAACTTACTTATTTCACATTTTTGAACATCAACAAAATTCTTTTCGTCCAAATTTTCGTTTGAAAAATGATACTTGAAGACAATTAATTGCCATTCAACAACAATTGTCATTGTTATGAACAATTGTTATAAACAAATTTACTTATTTCGCATTTCTAACCATTTTTTTCTACTAAATCATTTCTTTCAAATTTAAGAAGAATGATTTGACTGCAGTAAATTGTATTTTGAAAGAAATTGTCATTTTTATTTAAAATGGTTATAAAACAATTTTACCCATTTTGAATTTTCGAACATAATTTTGTTTTTTGCTGAATCATTTATTTTCGCTTTAAGAATAATATTTTCACACAAAAGATTACCGTTCAACAGAAACTGTCATTGTTATTAAAAATTTGTATAAACAAATTTTTACTTATTTCGTATTTTGAAACATAGACAATTTTTCTTTTCTGCGGGATAATTTCTTCTCATCCCAAGAATAATATTTTACACAATAGATCGCCATTCAACAACAAATGTTATTGTTATAAACAAATTCTCTGTTTTGGCTTTTCTACTCATAGTAGAACTCATAGAACAATGATAATTATTACTACGTGTTTTTGAATGGCATTCTTTTGTGTAAAAATATTATTCTTTAGACGAAAAGAAATAATTTCGCAGAGAAGGTAAATTCCCAATATTAAAAAACTCAAAATGAGGGGATTTGTTTATAATTTTCTCATAGCAATGAGAATTGTTATTAACAATCGTAATATAATAATCATGTTAGAATATTTGTATTCTTGAATTAAAGAGAAATAATTTCGTTAAAAAAAATGACTATAGGTTCAAAAACGTGAAATAAGTGAATTTGTTTATAACAGTTATTACTAACGTTTTAAATTGTTGTTTATATCGATTTATTGCGTCAAACTATTTTTCTTAAAATGAAAAAAATGTTTACACAAAAAACAACATTTTTCCATTTTATAAAATGCCAAATAAGTGAAATTGTTTATAATAATGACAGTTGTTGTCATTTAATTTTGGGAAATTATTTTTTATTAATTTTATCCAATTTAACGACAAAATTGATATGAATAATGCATTCAAAAATCAAAATTGCCTCAAGTTCCAGTTTTGTCCATTAATTTCTTTATACCATTTAAATAAATAAAGGAATTTCATCTAAATTACAAATTTTTACTCACTGAAAGCAAAATAAGTAGCACAAATATAAAAAGTTATATTTTTTAAACATTTTTCAATTTCTATAAGTAAATAAATAATACATAATATTCGCTTAAGAAATATGAAATCTGGGGGGCGATTATGTAACATTTTACTTTCACTTCCATCAGTTCCACTTTTTCGAAATTCACGTTGGTTGTCTTTTTATTTGGACAGTTTAATTGTCACAAAAATTATTTTAAAAAACCAACAAAAATGTCGGCAAAGTGGTAGTAGAAATGATAGTAAGAATGTCACATAATCTCCCCCTGAGGTTGTATTTCTTAACCAAATTTTCAGTATTTTTCATTTAGTTATTGAAAAATGTCAAAAAATCATAATTTATTATATTTGTGCTACCTAATTTGTTCTCGATGAATGAAATTTGTCAATTTAGATTATATTCATTTTTATAAATGGTATAAACAAATTAATGGAAAAATCTGAAATCTGCAGCATTTTTTATGTTTGAATGAATTATTTATACTGATTTCGTCGTCAAATTATGTAAAATTAATAACAAATCATAACCCAAAACTGAACGACAACTGTCTTTATTAAAAAAATTTTACTCATTTGGCATTTTATGAAATGGAAAATATTTATTTTTTGCAAAATGGTTTCTTTTCATTTCAAGAAGAATAATTTCACAAAATAGATTGCTATTCAAAAACAACTGACAAAACTCCATTTTTTCCTCACTGTATGGCGAATTCGTAGTCCTTAGTTGGAATTGCAAAAGCGAAATATCCAATATCGAAATTTTCACATGTTCAAATTTAAGCGTGAGGAGCCACTTTATGGATATTAAAAAATCTTTCAATTTTTTTGGAAATTTCAACTTTTGCATAATAAATTCTCATCTTCGAACGATCTCAGGCACCGGTTTCGAAGGTGGACCTCGAGTTTCTGGGCACCTCCAAACGACAGGAAGAAATCGAGAAATTCCTGAAGGAATTTCAGGCCGAAGATAGGACCAAGTGCCAAAAAGTGATGAAAGACAAGATGACTTGCTACCAATGCCGGGACGAAACTGGAGTTCAAAAAGAAGAATGCATGTTCATAACAGCCCCAGAAAACAAAGCTAAAAAACGGGTTTCTTATCGAGAGTCCAAGGAATTCAAACTCGATCCCAAACCTGAAGTTGCAGCATCCTCAAAAGTCATAAAAAAGAAAAAGAAGGTCATAAAAGTTAAGGAAAATTCAAGCATTCCTTTGGAACCAACAGCTTCAGCCAGTGAAGATTCCTACACGAGAAAAAAAGAGACCAAGAAGAAGAATCCTGAAAAAGATGAGGATGATGATGCTGATAAAAATGATGATCAGGACGGAGAAGATTATGGTGAAGATAATGATTATAGGGATCATAATGATCACGAGGATCAAAAATATCATAAAGATGGTCCTAAAGAAGCTGAACCATATGAATATGTTGCTGAAACTAAATACAAGTATGATAAAGCTCTTGGACTCACACTTCCTGCATATATGCTAGAAACGTCAGAATTTGAAAAAGAATTTGATGAGATTTACACTGGCGGTAGATCGTCAAGTTAATTAGTTTTATTAGATTTTCCAATAATTTGTAAATATTTATAATATTTTCTTCTGGAATTGTGAACTTTTATCATTGCTAAGGGATATCATAACATATAAATATAGTGGAAGATGAATCGCAAGGAGAGGTCGCGAGATGCGGGACGCCAATTCGACTAAGGCTTCACAGGGCGAAAGTACATAAAAATCCATTAGGCAAGCATTTTTTCTTTCGATCTAATGGGCCCTAGGTTCCGAGATATCTAGGTTTGAGTATTCACGCTTTTGAGCGTGGTTCGCGCTCGACAGTTGCGAGTCGAGCGCTCAAACGTAAATACTCAAACCTCGATATGTCGGAAACTAAGGCCCATTGGATCGAAAGAAAAAATACATATCTAATGGATTTTGATGCACTTTCATCCTGTAAAGTACCAGCGAATCGCCGTCCCGCATCTCGCGACCTCCCCTTGTCAGTAAGAATTGCTGTAAAATGATAAATTGACTTCTAAGTAGAATAAATATCAGTGATTGTAAAATGGAAAAGTTTTTGTTATTTAGTGTGTAAACGAATGTAATTAATATTATTTCTAAATAAATATAGTATTTTTGAAAAGCGGCTTCTTATTTTTAACATTCACTTATTTTGTCTAAACTTTTTGCATCTCTTTTTAGTCACAAAGTCGAATCGATCATGCGAATCTCGATTGCGGATATCAATGCAACTTTCCAGTCTTGCACGACAATTTTTTTGGAATAGTTTCGTAAACTTGAATTTGACGACTGACTTTCGAATCCTAAAGAACAATTCGAATAAAAGTATCCCATTCAATTATCTTGCAATGATAAGAAAATTGAGAAAAAATTACTTTCACTGAAAGTGCGGTAAGAATAAGAAAATGCGCACGTCATGATAGAAGTCGAAAAACCAATTTCCTTGTTTTTCTGAAAGTTTCTAAACAGAAAGAGTTTTTATACAAAAAGTGAGTCCAAAGCATAAATTACGCACTTTCTTTTATAAATATCTGATGATCTAATCATGCTTTATCAGTATTATGATTATATTCTCTAGAGATAATGAAGTAAATTTAGAATAAAGAGTCCAAGGTTACTTTACATTTTCAATTTTTCTTTCGATCATCTTTCCGTCTTTTTCTATATTTTCAAACTTTATTTTTAGGCATGAAGGATTATCGATGTTTTTTTCGAATTTAAATTGATGCTAATAGAAAATTTTTCCATTGCGGAATGACCTTGGTTGAATCATAAACTTATTTATTCCACATTTTGCAATTTTATAAATTATATTTAAAAAAGCAAGTAGTATATATATATATATATGAAAGGATTACAATTTTTCAAATTGTAAATTTACATAGTGGACGTTTCGTCTTAGATCACGCAGGAGGACTCGCAGAAAACAAACAAATTTGTTTATTGACCTATTTACTTGTTATAAACATATTAAATAATTCAAATACCGTAATTCACAGTGAAAAATGTTTACCTTTTGCAAAAACTAATTTAAATCATTGCTAGAGTAACTGCTAGTTATAAAAATGAATAAAAAATTAACAATAATGTTATAACCAATTTTTGTGATAAAATATTAAAATTTGCGATTTTTTCAGATTCGGAATTCTCATAATTATCTGAACAGCTACATATATTCATATAAATAATATATGTTTAATTATATTTGTTCATATAACCATGATGATTTTTATAAACAATTGAAATAAATAAATTCCATGTTTTGGCATTTTCGCACCGAAAAATATTGTTTCTTATAATGAAACTTCCTAATGGTTAACTTAGAATGTCAGTTGGTCACAAAGCTTAATGAAGAATGATTATTAACTATTTTATCAAAAATTTCAATAAACAAAAGAAAAATACTGAAATTTCTATCATAAAATAAATTTCTTTCTTTTTTGTACTACTTTTAAAGGTAATAAGTATTGGTATTTATGAGTAATTAATTAATAAACATTCTACATATATATACTTTTTACTAAATAATAATATCAGTCGTTACAATAAATATTTAGTAATATGGACCAACACTCTTATTTCTTTCCAAATTAGTACAAAAGAGACACAAACAGTTTATATGATAAAAAATTCAAAATGTTCATTGTTTGTTGTTAAATTATGTAAAATTAAAAACTGATTACGAACGAAGACTAAATGACAACACGTGTAATTGTTATAAACAATTTATATCAAAAAATTGACTATTTCGGATATTTAAACATAGACAATTTATATTCTTTGCGTAATCAATTTTTTCGTCTCAAAAATAATATTTTCACACAATAGATTGTTATTCAACAAGAATCGGCTTTGCTATAAACAATCGTTATATAAAGAAATTCATTTACTTCAAATTTTTTAACATTAGATAACTTTTCTTTTCTGCGGAATCATTTCCTTTCGTCTCAAGAATAACACTTTGAGACAACAGATTTATACTCAACAACAATTGTCTTTATTGTAAACAATTATTATAAACAAATTGACTTATTTCGCATTTTTGAATTTGGCAAATTTTTACTTTACGCGATATTATTTTTTTCAAAAATAATAGTTTGATACAATAGATTATCATTCAACAACAATCGCCATTGTTATAAACAATTATAAGAAAAAATATTCATGACGCATTTTTGAATATTAGACAGTTTTTATTTTCTGAAGAATCATTTCTTCACATCGTAATGTTCATCTCGTAATGTTTTGTCACAATAAATTGAATAAAACTCTAATGACTTTTTGAAATCGAAAATGGTCCTACGGTGTCGCAATGAGGTTGAAAAGTTTCTGTTTTGAGAATTTAGAGAATTTCCATATAAGTACGAAAATTATGGTAATTTTCTTTTATGTACAGTTTTTGATATTAAAAGCTCAGTAAAATTAAATTTAAAAATATAACTTTTTACGTTAGAATTTTTGTAAAATGAGCCAAAAATTTTGCAAAAAATTTCTAATCCATAGGGACTTTTTTTTAAATTCTCAGAATAAAAATTGTTGACTTCATTGCGACACCGTGGGACCGGTCTTAATTTTGAAAAGTCATGAGAGACTTTTATTTGCAATAACACCAAGCAACTTTTTAGCACTAGCCATTTTCGATTTTCAAAAATGTTGTATTTGTATATGTATTGTATGTTGTATTCTTCATTTTTCCTTATAACTTTCGTTGTTTGTGAAAACAATAAAATTTTAAATTCATTTATTGCAACTATTTATCAAAATATTTATTATTTTATTTCAAGATTATAATTGAACATTTATATAATTTTGAAAATTATCTGTAGCAATGCTGGTGACATGAAATTCGAATCTGACAAAAACGCAAATTTAAATATTTTGCGATAAAAAATGTTAACGACAATAATTTATAAATTTTTTTAATCTAAGATTCTTATTTCAGTCATCTTGATCAGTTTTAGCAGAAGAATCCGTTTTACCATTCGCAAACAGAAATCTACCGCACCAACCCAACTGATTAATCGAATCTTAGAAATATTTTTATGTCATTAAAACAAGAAGCAAATTTTTTTATTCAGAAATTAAATACAACTTTCTGTGAAAAAAAACGCCTTTCAACTCCGCTGGGTTTCGAGCCCAGGACCGTCGCACAGTAGTCAAAATCATTAATTTACTGTTCAAAAAAGTCTACAGCCTTCAGTTTTCATCCGAAAATTCAACTTTACGGGTTGAAAAATCAACTGTCTTCTAAAAAATTCGTCCTTTCAGCTTGAAAATTTAACCATTTGGTTGAAAATGCAACAGTTTTTGGATAAATTTTAACCTTTATTGTTTGAAAATTCGACCATTTGGTTGAAAATGCATCTTTCTATGATGAAAATTTAGCTACATATTTGGTTAAAAATTCAACCATTTTGTTGAAAGTTCATTTATTTAGTTGGCAATTCAAATATTTTGTTAAAGACATCTTCTTTGGTAGAAAATGTAACTGTTTTGCTGAAAATATGTCCTTTAGGACGGAAAATTCATCTTTTATGGTAAGAAAAAGTCATCTTTCTTGGTTGAGAATGAACTTTCTTGTTGAAAATTCAACTTTACGGGTTAAAAAATCAAATGTCTTCTAAAAACTTCGTTTTTTTGGCTTGAGAGTTGAACTATTTGGTTGGAAATACAACTGTTTTTGGTTGAATTTTAATCTTTTTTGTTTGAAAATTCGTCCTTTTTTGTTAAAGATTGAACTGCGGGGGACAAAAATTCAACTGCCTTCTCAAAAATTCGTCATTTTAACTTGAAAATTTAACTATTTGCTTAAAAAGTAACTGTTTGTGGTTGAATTTTAATCTTTTTTTTTTTTGAAAATTCGACCCTTTGGTTGAAAATGCATCTTAGTAGGATGAAAATTCAGATATTTGGTTAAAAATTCAACTATTCTGTTGAAAGTTTATTTACTTAGTTTAAAGTTCAACTATTTTGTTAAAGTCATCTTTTTTAGTCGAAAATTTAACCATTCGGTTGCTAATGCAACTGTTTTACTAAAAGTTAATTTTTTTTCTTGAAAATTCATCTCTTTGGGTTAAAAATTCATCTCTATTGGCAGAAAATCTTTTTTGGTCACCTAATTAATTATCTTCATTACTTAACAAATTATATTATTGTCTTTACTGTTATTTTTGAAAATTTTAAATTGGATTTGTTATAAATTTTTCTCTAATCAGCTGGAAAGGAGATAGTTGGAAGTCTATTTTTGATTTGTGAGCCTTTTTGTATTCTGTTTTTGGTGCATGAAAGATTTCATAAGAACGTACATTTCATTTCGATCTTAATAACAATTTTAAAATGCCGTTAAACATTTTATTGCATCCTATGCGGTTTTTCTATCAATTTGAATTTTATATTTTTAATAGTATTTTTTCACGATTATAAAACGAAAACTACCCGCCTTATAAAAAAATGGTCGATAACAAACTTTGAGACCTTTCTTTTGGTCAATAGTTTGATCAACTAACATTTGTTTAATCTTGTGTTGTTTTTACAAGAATATAAATTTTTTTATTTTAATGTTATTTTTTACGATTGAAAGAAAAACTTTGCGTTTTCGAGATAAACAATTTTTCACGGCAAATTTTTTTTGTATCTTGCATAGTTTGACCGGGAAATGTATTTTCTTATTTCTAATAACATTTTTCACCATTAAAACAAAAACTACGTGTCGCATTAAAAAATTGTTTCAAGCCAATTTGTAGGTATGATTTGGGCGAACAATTTTGTCATTAAACATTTTATTGTATCTGGTGTCGCTTTTCCAAAAATTTAATTTCTTCTATTGTTAATGTTATTTGTTACGATTAAAACAAAAACTACGCGTCCTTTCAAAAAATAAATAAGAACAAATTCGTAGATCTCTTGGTATAAATAATTTTTGTCCATTAATTTCTTTTACGTATCTTGCGCAATTTGATCGCAAAATGAAATTTTTTATTTCCTAATACTTTTTGAAATCCAGAACCGTTTGTAAAAAAGACTGGTTAACGAACTCGACCTTTTTTTCATCCCTAAAATTAAATACATAGAACTTCAATAACTTTGAATTTCAAAGAGTCTCGAGTGGTCATCCTGAGATCTATTTTAAGCAAAAAATTTTGTCGTTAAACACTTTATTGTTTCTTGTGTCGTTTTTTTTTAAATTAAAATTTTGTTAATGATATTTTTCACGATTAAAATAAAAATTATGCATTTGATCAACAAATGGTCAAGTAGAAGTTTTCATAACTTTTTTAGGTGCATAATTTTGCCGGGAAACATTTCATTGTATCTTGTGTCGTATTTCGAAAAATGTACTTTTTTATTTTTAGTGTTATTTTTTACGATCAAAAGAAAAACTTAACGTCCTTTAAAAAAATGAATAAGAACAAAGTTTTATATCTCTTGGTATGAACAATTTTTGTTTATTAATTTTGTTTTCGTATCTTGCGTAGTTTGACGTCAAAATGGAGTTTTTTATTTCTTAACAATATAGAACTTCTTCAACTTTGAATTTCAAAGAATCTCGAGTGGCCAACCTGAGATCTGTTTAAGGCAAAAATTTCGTCGTTAGACATTTTATTTTTCTCGCGTCGTTTTTTTATAAATAAATTTTTTTCTAATGGTATTGTTCACGATTAAAATAAAAATTATGCATTACATGAAATTTTTAAAACTTTTTTAGGTGCATTATTTTTCCGTGAAACATTTTACTATATCTTGTGTCGTATTTCAAAAAATGTATTTTTTTATTTTTAGTGTTATTGTTTAAGATTAACACCAAAAGTACTCGTCATATCATAAATGGTCGCTGGAAAATTTGTAGATCTAAGTTAGGCGAACAACTCCGTTACTAAACATATATTGTATTTTGTGTCGTTTTTCCAAAAATTAAAATTTTTCATTCTTAATATTATGTTTCAAGATTAAAATGAGAACTACGCATCTTATCGAAAAATAGTTAAAAACAAATTTGTCGACCTTTTCGGATGAATAATTTTATTCTGAAAGTTTTTTTTTATATCCTGTGTCGTTTTTCGGAAAGGTAAATTTTTTTATTGTTAGCTTTATTTTTCACGATTAAAACGAAAAGTACGCTTTTTATCAAAACATCGTCAGCAGAAAATTTGTAGACCTTTTTCAGGTGAATAATTTTGTTAAAAAAATTTATTCTGATTAATAAAAATTTTATGTACGTGCACTAATTTGTGGTTAGGATCAATCTTTCGCCACATACAAATTATTTATGAAATAAACTTTTTTAATTACCTATAAACAAGGTTAGTTCCGGGACATTAGTT
>JAUMHM010000072.1:9062711-9084382 GCA_032362435.1 Melikaiella ostensackeni | reverse complement strand
TTGGTTGAAAACTAACCTTTTTGTTGAAAATTCCACTGTTTTGTATAAAATTCAACAATTTGGTTAAATTTTCATTTTTTGTCCTCTGACATGTCCGGGAAAATCCGGACGGATGGCAACTCTAAGTGTGTTGGACTACACAACATTTTAGACCCTGCTGTCTTGAAATTTTGAACCTGACTTTCATACCTGAATCTTTTAGGAATGAAAAGAAAAAAAATTGTCTCGGCTCTTATCATTAGTAGACGGGCTGGATTTGGACGCTGGGTGTAAGTCGCTTAAATTTCACTTTCGTCGTCGGATGATTCGACATTCGCCTTGTGAGCGATTGTGATCCCCAAACGATCAGGGATCCACCAACAGCCGCGAAAATCCAACGCCCCAGTAGCGGCGAGTGTGCGCTAGTGTCGGCATCGGTGTTGGTCCGCTTTTTACTCGTTTACGGTTTCATCTTTTGAAGAAGAAAAAAAAATTCGCAAGGTGACAACCAGCGAGAAACATTCACTAGGATCCTTAAGAATCGACTCAGCCATGAATTCATCCACTATCGCCGGGTAAGATCTCCAAAGTTTGCATACAAATAGACATTTTTAAAAATTGATTAACTGGAAAATTGAAAATGTAATATCACTTTGTATATTTCAATTGATTCCTCATCAAATTCAGAAAAATCTGATTAAGGAAAAATCTCTAAACCTCTGATGCCCATTTCCGGCCGGAAAACCCTGGTGATTTCTCATCAAGTGAATGACCTTTTGATCGAAGGTATTGAGAAAATTGTTCATTGCCACGTGCTGAGTCAAGCAATTATTTTTAACATTTGGGTTGGTGCATGCATGAGTCTCGAGATTCAATTTTAATTCGATGTACATCAGATTCAGTCAGATTTCTCATCGGGATGACGGACATTGTTAAATATTCTCCAGCGATCCAGAAATATACTTAAAAAATGGTTTAAAAGCTCTAAAGTCTCAGTATCTTAAGCCCTGAGAAAATGATCAATCATGAAATTTCTTTTTTCGAAATTATGAAATTTTAACCCAATAGGTGAGGGAGTACTTTTTCTAAAAAATCTGTCGTCAAAAATACTAAAAATAACATAATCGGAAGCATTTTATAAGACATGGTAAGGCGCAGGTCAGCCGCTCTAAAATTAAACCCGCTTTACGTATCCACCTAAATACATTTCTATGCTATATAGCCCCTTGGCTGGGTTCCGAGAGCCCAGGGCGCCTTCAATTCTTTAAGATGACCAGTTTTTTTTTTATCAATCGATTTTATTGAAATTATTTTAAAAAACCAAATAAGGAGAAGAAAGTAATCAAAGTCATAATTGAAAAAGTGCCAAGAGAAAATTCGTATCAATGAATAAACAGTCAAGAATCCGAAATTTTCTGCATTGTAGAAAATAAGCTGCTAAGTAAACATTAGTTTACGAAATCGGTCCAAGAATAAAATAAATTCATCACCTTGGAACTTAAGGCTGCGCCATAGCTTTTCTCATATTTTCTAAAAACAATTTCTCTTGTGATCCAAATTTCTGAAATATTCTTATATCATTTTTAAAACGGTGCCCCAAAATTTCATATTTATCGTATATAAATATTACAATTTATCATATAATAGTTGAAATTAGATCGCTTTTGTTCTTGTAGTTTAAAATTCGTGCAAAATTTCTGAGTAAACGTGGGCGGAACACTTCGGAATTTCTTATATGCATATACCGGGTGCGTGAATTGTGTCCCACGCAATGATTCTAAGAGCAATAACGCGGAATCGTTCCGAGATAAATTCGATATTATTTCTTGTGAATCATTTTCATGGAATGATTTTATTTGAGAAAATTAAGCCCTATTTCAAAAATTCGACTGTAAATCCGGTCTTGATTTCGTGAAATTGAAACATGATTTAGGGTCAGATTTAAGGTCCGATTTCGGTCTGATTAACTTCCAGATTTGTGGTCACAAAACCAGATGACACATATATTTATTTAGTAAATACAACTTCTTTTCAATAAAAAAATATTTATGAGTATCCAAGTTTTGTGTTATCAGACCATTAATCAGACCTAAAATGGAACCTAAATCACACCCCAAATCATATGTTTCAATATTGCGTTTGATTTGAGACAGGAACTAAAATCTTGCGTCATTCGACACACTTCAGTGCTTATTTAAACTATTATTCTTTAGTCTATAAGTTATAAAAAAAAAATTCTTGTTTTTCGACTTAAATTCGAACTAAATTATTAAAACTCAATAAGAAAATCCAAATATTTTTGGTTGAAAACTTATTTTTTTTTGGTAGAGAATTCGTCTTTTTTTGGTTAAAATTTTTTTATTCGGTTGGGAATTTAACAATTTTGTTGAAAATTGTTTTGGTAGAAAATTAAGTTGTTTTGTTGAAAATTCGTCTTTTTGGGTTTAAAATTCAACTATTTTGGTGGAATATTCAGCAATTTGGTTGAAAACTAACCTTTTTGTTGAAAATTCCACTGTTTTGTATAAAATTCAACAATTTGGTTAAATTTTCATTTCTTGTCCTCTGAAAAATCTTTCTTGGTATAAATATCAGCTATCACATTTTCGTTGAAAATTCATCTTGTTTGGTTAAAAACTCAACTATTTTGTTGAAAATTGATTTCCGTTTAGTTGAAACTTATTATTTTTTTAACTGCAAATTTACTTACTCCAGTTTTTATTTAAAATTGAACTGTTTGGTTGAAAATTTATGTATTTTGTTGAAAATTAATTTGTTCGGTTAAAGATTCATCTCTTTGGTTAATTCAACCATATGGTTGAAAATTCACGTATTTTGTAAAAAACTTATTTTTTTGGTTGAATTCAACTCTTTTTAATTTAAAAATGAAAAGTTTGTTGGTAGAAATATCAACTATCACTTTTTTTGAGAATTCATCTTCTTTGGCTTCAAATTGAACTACTTGGTCGGAAGTTGAATTACTGTGTTTAAAATTAATTTTTTTCTGAAAATTCATATCTTTGGTTAAAAATTTTACTATTCTCTTCAAAATTCGTTTTCTTTTGATTGAAAATCATTATTGTATTGACTTAAAATTCAATTACTTCATTTTTTATTTAAAATTGAAGTATTCGGTTAAAAATGTATGTCTTTTTTTAAAAATTTATTTGATTGGTTAAAGACTCATCTCTTTGGTTAAAAATTAAAATTTTTGTCGAAAATTCGTTTTTTTTGTTCAAAATTAATTTCTAACGGAGAATTCATTTATTCCGCTTTTAAAAGTTTATTTATTTTGTTAAAGATTCATTTTTGTTGGTTAAAAATTCATCTCTGGTTGAAAATTTAAACATATGTAGAAAATTCGTCTTTTTGAATTGAAAATTCCACAATCTAGTTGAAAAATCATCTCTTGGTAGAAATTTCATCTTTTTTTATTACAAATTCAAATGCTTGGTTAAGAATTAATCTGTTGTAGTTGAGGATTAAACTATTTTTTCAAATTTGTCTTTTGTGGTTGAATTTAAGTGTTTTTGGTTTAGAATTTAAAACTTTTTTAGTTAAAAATGCAACTATATACTTTGTTGAAATTTGAACTACTTTGTTAAAAATTCATCTTTTTGGTTGTAGATGTTTCAACATTTTAGTTGAAAATTCCTTTCTTTGGTTGAAAAATTAACTACTTTATTGAGAATTCGTTTACTTTTTGACAGAGAAATCTTTTTTGGCAGAAATATTAACTATCACATTTTTCGCTGAGAATTTATCTTGTTTGGTTGAAAACTCAACTATTTTGTTGAAAATTTGTTTTGTTCTTGAATGAAAATTTTTTCTTGGTTTAAGTATCAACTATCAAATTTTTCATTGAGAATTCAACTTGTTTGGTTGAAAATTAAATTATTTTGTTGAAAATGTATGTATTTTGTTAAAAATTCATTTTTTTGGTTAAAGATTCATATCTTTGGTTAATTCAACTATTTGGTTGAAAATTCATTTTTGTTGGTTGAAGATTCATCTCTGGATAACAATTTTATTATTTTGTAGAAAAATCGTCTTTTTGAATTGAAAATTCCACAATTTGGTTGAAAAATCATCTCTTGGTAGAAATTTCATCTTTTTTATTAAAAATGCAACTGCTTGGTTGAGAAATAATCTGGTTTAGTTAAGGATTAAAGTAATTTTCAAATTTGTCTTTTGTGGTTGAATTCAATTGTTTTTGGTTTGGAATTCGTTTTTGTTTCTCGAAAATTAATGTTTTTTACTGAAATATCAACTATTCCATTTGTGGTTGAAAAATGATCTGTTTAATAGTTGAAGACTCAACTATTTGGTTGAAAGTTAATCTTTTATGGTAAAAAATCAATTCCTTTGGTTGAAAATTCAATTCTTGTTTAAAATTCGCCTTTTTGATTGAAAAATTCATCTCTTTCTGGTAGAAACTTCATCTTTTTTGATTAAGAATGCAACTGTTTGGTTGAAAATTCGTCTTTTGAGGTTGAATTCAATTCTTTTTGATTGAAAATTAATAACTTTTCCGGTAGGAATATCAATTATCACATTTTTTTATTAAAATTCAACTTCTTGGTTGAAAGTTGAACTACTTTGTTAAAAATTCATCTTTCTGGTTGTAGATGATTCATAATTTTAGTTAAAAATTCCGCTCTTTGGATAACTATGTTGTCGAAATTTGGTTTGTTCTTGAATGAAAAATTTTTCTTGGTATAAATATCGACTATCACATTTTTCGTTGAGAATTCATCTTGTTTGGTTAAAAATTCATGCATTTCGTTAAAAATTCATTTTTGTTGGTTGAAGATTCATCTCTGGTTAGCAATTTAGATATTTTGTAGAAAAATCGTCTTTTTGAATTGAAAAATCCACAATTTGGTTGAAAAATCATCTCTTGGTGAAAATTTCTTCTTCTTTGGTTAAAAATTCAACTTCTTGGTTGAGAATTAATCTGTTTTAGTTGAGGATTAAACTATTTTTTGAAATTTGGACTTCTTTGTTGGAAATTCATCTTTTTGGTTGTAGATGTTTCATCATTTTAGTTGAAAATTTCTTTGCTTGGTTGAAAATTTAACTATTTTGTTGAGAATTCGTTTTTGTTTCTCGAAAATTAACTTTTTTAACTGAAGTATCAACTATTCCATTTGTGGTTGAGAAATGATTTGTTTAATAGTTGAAGATTCAACCGTTTGGTTGAAAATTAATCTTTTATGGTAAAAAAATTAATCCTCTCGGTTGAAAATTCAACTATTTTCTTGACTGAAAAATCTTTCTTGGTTGAAAATTTAACTTTCGGTTAAAATTCGTCTTTTGATGTTGAATGCATTTCCCTTTGATTGAAAATTCAAAACTTTTTCGGTGGGAATATGAGCTATCACATTTTCCGATAAAAATTCAACTCCTTGGTTGACAATTCAACTACTTTCTTAAAAATTAATTTTTTGGTTGAAAATTCTTCTCCTTGGCTGAAAATGATAATTTTACCGACTGAAAATTCTAATTACTCCATTTTTTGTTTCAAATTGTACTATTTAGTCGAAAATGTATGTATTTTGTTAAACATTCATTTGTTTGGTTAAAGATTCATCTCTTTGGTTAAAATTTTTAATTTTTGTTGAAACTTCGTTTTTTTTTGCTTGCAAATTCAACTATTTTGTTGAAAATTCATTTTCGTTGGCTGAAGATTCATCTCTGATTAACAATTTCAATATTTTGTAGAAAATTCATCTTTTTGGTTGAAAATTTAACTATTATGTTGTGAATTCGCTTTTTTTGTTTAAAATTAATTTTTTCAACTGAAATATCAACTATTCTATTTTTGGTTAAAAATTGATTTGTTTCAGTTGAAGATTCAAGTATTTGGTTAAAAATTCGTCTTTTATGGTAGAAAATTAATCCACTAGGTTGAAGATTCATCTTTTTATTTCAAATTGCATTCAATATAGTACCTACATGGGAAAGGGTGGGGCGACATACAAAAGGTATGTAGTCCAAAATTTGAATCATTTTAGGCCCTGATTTGGGGTCGGATTTTTTAATAGAGAGATAGTATATTGAATTTAAAAAATTGTTATATGGCATTGTAAAAATTTGAAAGGCGTATGATAAATCGTGGGCCACGTGTCGAGTCTGTGCCAAAATAAAAGCATCTCTGTTTTCACTGCTTCTTCGATATTCTATTCTTAAAGAGCCCCTGGTTTCCTCTGACTGGCCACCCAGCTTTACGAGTCCACCTAATGAAATGCTCTGGAAAAATAGGGGAACTGAAATCAAAACATTTGGGCTTTGAAAGCTAGTTTGAGTCTTGTATCAAAATTTCAGATACTAATTTATAAAGTTTTCAATAAATTTGTTTGTAATTATTTTTCAAAATTTGTATCAAAAGATTCAAAATAAACGAATTAAAAATGAATGTTTTCAAAATTTGGAGGAGTTCAAATTTAATATTTTCATTTAGAAGAGCTCAAAATAAAAGAATTTGAAATTGGAAGCACTATTAACTGGGATTCATTCAATTTAATAAGTTAGAATTTGAAAATTGAGCATTTTTAAATGAGACTCTTGAAAAATGGAAAATTTTTAGAGAGTAGCGTTAGCATTTCAAGAATGAAAAATTGCATCAATTCTAGAAGAGTTCAAAATTTAATATTTTCAATTAAGGGCGTTCAAAATTAAATATAACTTAAAATTGGAAGCACTATTAACTGGGATTCATTCAATTTAATAAGTTAGAATTTGAGAATTGAGCATTTTTAAATGAGACTCTTGAAAAATTGATAATATTCAGATAATAGCGCTAACAATTCGAAAATGCAAAATTGAATCAACTTCAGAAGAGTTCAAAATTTAATATTTTCAATTGAAAGCGTTCAAAATTAAATAATTTAAAATTGGAAGCACTATCAATTGGGATTCATTAAATTTAATGAGTTACAATTTGTAAATTAACCATTTTCAAATGAAACTCTTGAAAAATGGAAAATTTTCAGATAATAGCGCTAACAATTCAAGAATGCATAATTGTATCAACTTTAGAAGAGTTCAAAATTTAATATTTTCAATTAAAAGCGTTCAAAGTTAAATAATTTAAAATTGAAAGCACTGTTGACTGGGATTCATTCAATTTAATAAGTTGAAATTTGAGAATTAAGCAGTTTTAAATGAAACTCTTGGAAAATGGAAATTTTTCAGAAAGTAGCATTAGCAATTTAAGAATTCAAAATTGTGTGAACTTCAGAAGAGTTCAAAATTTAATATTTTCAACTAAAAGCATTTAAAATTGAAAAATTAAAAATTGGAAGCACTATTAACTGGGATTCATTCAATTTAATAAGTTCGAATTTGAGAATTAAGAATTTTTATATGAGACTCTTGAAAAATTGAAAACATTCAGATAGTAGCGCTAACAATTCAAGAATGCAAAATTGTATCAACTTTAGAAGAGTTCAAAATTTAACATTTTCAATTAAAAGCGTTCAAAATTTAATAATTAAAAATTGGAAGCACTATTGACTGGGATTCATTCAATTTCATAAATTAGAATTTTAGAATTAAACATATTTAGATAAAACTCTTGAAAAATGGAAATTTTTCAGAGAGTAGCGTTAGCAATTCGAAAATGAAAAATTGTATAAACTTTAGAAGAATTCAAAATTCAATATTTTCAATTAAAAGCGTTCAAAATCAAATAATTTGAAATTGGAAGCAGTATTGACTGGAATTTATTCAATTCAATAAGTTAGAATTTGAAAATTAAGCATTTTTAAATGAGACTCTTGAAAAATGGAAAATTTTCAGATAATAGCGCTAACAATTCAAGAATGCAAAATTGTATCAACATTAGAAGAGTCCAAAATTTAATATTTTCAATTAACTATTAACTGGGATTCATTCAATTTAATAGCTTAGAATTTGAGTATTAATCATTTTAATTGAGACTCTTAAAAAATTGAAAATTTTCAGACAGTAGCTTTGGCAATTCAAGAATGCAAAATTGTATCAACTTTATAAGAGTTCAAAATGTAATATTTTCAATTGAAAGCATTCAAAATTAGAGAATTAAAAAGTGAAACCACAGTTGACTGTGATTCATTTAATTTAATAAATTACAATTTCAATATTAACAGTTTTAAAACGAGACCCTTGAATAACTGAAAATTTTCAGATAGTGGCGTTAGCAATTCAAAAATACAAAATTATATTTACTTTAACTACTTCAAATGTAAACATTAAAATACAACAATTTAAAATTTTTAATAAGAAAAGTTCAAAACAAACAATTTTAAATTATCCTAGGCGGGAAAAAGATATATAATGGAAAAAATTTTGTATAATTTTTTTCACTATGGATAATTTTTCCGCCTTTGAATCCAAAGTTGAATAATTATTTCATTAGAATCAAGATTGGAATTGTAAAATGCGGGTTTATTTAAATTACAGCATTGAAAATAAAACAATTCAAAAGTTTTTGGGATTGAATCTTTTAAGACTGAAATCTTTTAAAATTACACAATATTCATTTAGAAAATGGGTAATTTGAAATCCAAGAAACCTGAAAAACTTTTAAATTGATCAATTTTAAACTTAAATGTATACGTTTTTATGATTACACTAGAACAATTTAAAATTTTAGGAATGCAATTTGTATAAACAATTTCTAAAATCGTAAAAATTGGGCCATTTTAAATTGATAATGTTTGAAATATACAAATTTAAAATCTGAAGCCTTCCAAATTGAAGAATTTAAGAATTGTACACTTCCATTTTGGAATCGATCGAGACTGAAAAATTTCTAGCAGTAAACATTTTTAATTAATTAAGTTATTGTTATTGTTGTATTTATGTAATAATGTAATTTAAAATAGTTTATATGCAAACTTAGATCATTTTTATAAAACAAAACAGTTCGATTTGTAGAGTTGAAAATTGAAAACTCAGAAATTGTTTTCTTCTTTTAAATTGTGCAAATTCAAAGCTCCTGGTTGCCTCTAACTGGCCACCCAAGTTTACGAATCCAGCTAATAAAATGCTCTGGAAAAATAGGGGAACTAAAATCAAAACATATGGGTTTTGAAAGATAGTTTGAGTCTTGTATCAAAATTGTAGAAACTAATTTATAGTGTTTTTAGAAAACTGAATTGTGGATTTATATTTGTCAATTTTGTATCAAACTATTCAAAATAAATTAATTTAAAAATTAAAGTTTTCAACATTTGGAAGAGTTCAGAATTTAATATTTTCGATTAGAAGAGTTCAAAATTAAAGAACTAGAAATTGAAAGCACTATTAACTGGGATTAATTCTATTTAATAAAATAGAATTTGAGAATTAACAATCTTAAAATGAGAACCTTGAAAAATGGAAATTTCTTAAATAGTAGCGTTAGCAATTCATAAATGCAAAATTCATAACTTGAATTAATTTAAATGTAAACTTTAAAATACAACAATTTTAAATTGTATGGGTCCAAAGTTGAATAATTATTTCATTGGAATCGAGATTGGAGTCTTAAAATGCGGATAAATTTCAATTTCAATTAGAAAGTTAAAATAGAACAATTTTTGAAAAACCTGTTAAGAATTTAAATTTTCAAATTCGTCAAAATTGGAGACTTACAAATTTTAAGAACCTGAAGTGGGACAATTAAAAATTTGCAAGTAGTCTACTTTATTGAGTTTATTATTAATTAAAAACTGGAAGTCTTTCAAATTTGATCATTGACAGTAATAAATGCTCAAAATCACAAATGTTAAAAATCCAAACTTTAAAATTTTTAATGCAGTTTTGGGATTGAATTTTTTAAAACTGGAATCTCTAAAAATTAAACAATTTTAATTTATAAATGCAAATATCGTAAGATGTTTAAATTTTAAGACTTGAAATTGTAACATCTTATCAATAAAAAATTTATTTCTTTGAAATTAAAGTCTATAAAATGAAATAATTATTTAAAATTCGAAAGACCCAAGAATGAAATTTGAAAACCGAGAAACCTGAAAAATTCTAAATTAAACAATTTAAAACTAAAATGTATACATTTTTATAATTACAACTGAACAGTGGTTAAAAAATTAAAAGAAAATATCTAAAATTGATACATTGTTTTTTATTTCAAGATAAAATGTTTAATAATAAAAATTGTTTTAATGTCAACCTTTATCATAAATTATTGCTGCAATAAATTTAAAATTCGTTCCCGATAACATATATCACACATTTCATAGTCATGTCGAAAAAAATTGATATAACTCTAAGAAAATAGCGAAAAAGTCGTTTTTCAAAATTTTTTCTAAGTTTTCAGGTCGTTAAGGCAGCGAAAAAAATATTTCAGTGGCATTATTGCTATATAGGTATAAATTCAATTACTTCGAACTATTTTTTTCTGGTGACTTAGATCTCATACAAAAATATTTTGGTCTTCAAATAAAAAGAAGCATGTCTCTTTTAGTGCTGTTTAACTATATTTACGACGCGGAGACAATTTTTTTTTTAAACTTAAGGGGAGCGTTTTTGACTCCCAAAAAAAAGTTGTCATCCCTATTAGAACTATGAATGAAGATCTTTATTTTTTTCGATACGCCCTATTGAACAATTTGAAATTTTAGGAATTCAATATTGCATAAATTAAGTTTGTTCAAATTACATATTTATAAATGAATTAATCGAAATTTTAAGCGTAGATTCTCAATAATTGAAAAAACTAGAAACCCTCAATTCAACAATTATCTAAATCGAAAAAACTGAGTCATTCCAAATTTATAATGTTTAAAATTTAAAGATTTGAAATCTGAAAAATTGGGGAATTCAAAAATTGAACACTTCTATTTTGGAATCGTTGCAGATTGAAAATTTTCGAGTCTTAAACATTTTAAATTAATTAACTTATTGTTATTGTAATTTTTGTATTTATGTAATAATATAATTTAAAACATTCATATGCACATTTAGATTATTTTTATAAAACGAAATAATCCATTTTGTATAGTTGAAAATTTAAAACTTAGAAATTGTTTTCTGCTTGTAAATTGTGCGAATTTAAACTAAACTCTTAAATTTTAACATTATAAATTTTAACTCATTCCATGTTTTAAAAATTGAGTTTTTTAAATAAAAAAAATTGAACTCTTTTTAATACGAAGTTTGATGTTTTAAACAATTTCTAATTTTACGCATTCTGTATTAAAACTGTGCGCTGAAAAATGTTGATTGCAATAATTCAAAAGTGACCTACTATTTTTATAAACATTTGTAACTAAGAAATTTTCTGAATTACTAACGTTACACAAGTTGAATAATTATTTCATTGGAATCAAGATTGGAATCGTAAAATGCTGGTAAATTTAAATTACAGCATTGAAAATAAAACAATTTAAAAATAAACCTGTTAATTTTTTTTTTTAATTTTGAAAGTCGTCAAAATTGAAGACTCACAAATTTTAAGAACCTGAAATGCAACGATTAAAAATTTGCAGGCAGTTTACTTTATTGAGTTCAATAATAATTTTAATTTGGAAGTCCTTCAAAATTGATAAATATGCAGTAATAAAGATTCACAATCACAAAAGTTAAAAATGCAAATTTTAAATGCAGTTTTTGGGATTGAATCTCGTAAGACTGAAAACCCTTAAAATTAAACCATTTTCACTTAGAAAATGGAAATTTTGATATCCAAGAAACCTGAAAAACTTTTTAATTAATCAATTTTAAACTAAAATGTATACATTTTCATGACTACAGTAGAACAATTTAAAATTTAAGGAGTGCACAGTATCATGTTGGAACGAATTCGAAATTGATCAGTTTAGCCCTCGAGTGATGCATCAATGCTGTCAATCAAGGGCCAATTAAAAATCGACTTATTAGGTCCTCGTTTCTAGAGACTCAATTTCAATTTAATGCGTCGCTTTCAAACTTTCGATTGTTAGTCATAAAATTAAATCTAAAATTGAAAACATAATTTCGAATTTAAATGTTCTTTAACAAAGTGTTGAAAATTTATTGACATTGCAAAAAAAAAGTATTAGCTCCTCGATTATAACGTTTTGTTTATCGATTACCGCTGGACATTTACACAGATAATAAGTGGTCATAATCGGTTGTGGCCAAGCGACCTTGTCATGCCGCATGGAGTTTAAAACTTCCTTCCTTAAAAGGTTTACTCAGCAGGTACACGGGATCAGACCAATGTAGGTTACCAGTCACCATGAGTTCTTCCACCCGAATGAACGTCGGAATTTCGTGTGCTGTGTGTTATTTCTTAAAAATAAAAAATAAAGTTATATTACATTTGTGAGTGGCACCCCAGAAAAAAGTGTTTACTTTTCCTAATAGTGAAGGTGATGCAAAATCCATTTATTACTACCCAAATATTAAATATTCTCTAAGTTTTCGAGTACAAAACGAAGCAGTGAAATAGCCTGCTCTGAAAGATGATTCATCTCTGAGTCTACGAGCCGAGGCGATAAAACAAGAATCTTTGTCGAAAGAGGCAAGGTGGAGACGTGATATATATATTTAGCTGTAAAATCTGCAAATCACAACTCTTGCCTTTTCTTCAATTCAAAAATCCAGTTTTCAAGTACCTAATTCCCTGGAAAATCCTTACAAATAATTTGAAATTTTTTTTTGTTACAGGAACTCAGATACTGCAGCGCCAGGTATGTGTGAGATTATGTTTTCAATGTTAATAAATTACGCGGGAAGGAAGTTCAATGGACGTTTCATGAACACACGAAAAACAAATATTCTCGGTTCACATAATGTCTTGAGTTTCACAGGTTTATTTTATTTATTGTCTTGCAAAATCGGCTAAAACTGAACTAAAGCTAAAATATGAAGATTTTTCATAGAGATTGCAGATCTTCAAAATCGATAACGAGAATAGTGATAAATGTCTAAACCTAGTCAACAATGACACTTTTATGAATAGATAAGATAAGACAGAAATGATAAAGTTTAGCAAAGTCGAATTTCTAATCTGACTCTCTTTGTCGAACAATTTCCATTAACAAGTAGAGAACCTACACAACTTGACCTACTTCCGATGGAATCATTCAAACGCGGAATTTTCTCTTTAAGGATTGAACTTGAGAATTGCTCATTCAACATTATTTCCAATTCAATGATTATCAAATTAGTTTTTTTTTCAATGAAATTTGTTTTCAGGACTTAGTCCTGTGCCACCTCCACCACCACCTCCACCAATAGGTCAAGTTCCAGCCCTAAAGATCAACACCGCTGAGGTAAAGAATTTTCAACAAATAATTGATTCCAGATAACATTTCAGTACCTCCCTGTTATATTCTCATAGCAGTTGAATCTCGTTTTGTGTTGGCGCTAGGGGCCATCACAAAACGAGGTTGGGGATTTTAGACTGTTAACCCCAGATAGGAGAGTATAGCATGTACGTACCGATTTGTAGTTTAAGATCTGGGTTAACAGACTTGCTCCAGATTCTAATCTTATGCACCCAAATTCTCCTTATTCTCATTCAAACCATCATTTCTTATATTTGTTTTCAGACATACGGGTCAAGAAGACCACAACCACCAAGCGACCCATATGAGCCGCCAGCCGCTATTCAGAACGCGATGATGACCAAAGACAAAAAACCCTTCACCTACACACCCGGCATGGGAGGAAAATTGGATCTCTCCCAAATCAGAAGCCCACGAATGGCCCGCCGAGTAGCGAAAAACGCCAACGACGAAGGTATCGAAGGTCCTCCGAAATCAGTTTTGGAACCAAAATCGACTCCAGCACCAGGAAGTGCCAATCTCTTCATACAGCCACAGGTTGCGGTCCCAGTTTTCCCAACAAGTATACCATCACCACCAACAGCGAGCAGAACTCCCAATGTACAAATCAATCGTGTTCCTCCAGCAGGTACAAAAAACAAACATCAACAATTAACAATTCATCTATTCTAAACAAGATCTAAAATTCAAATCTTATTTCAGTACCCGAAAGGCACTCCTCGGTCCCGGAACAGCCACGAACTATTATCAAAATTGAGACGAAGATGACTCCTCTCCCTAACAATTCACAACCCAATTCTCCAGAAACACCAACAAGTCCTCAAATCACACTTGCAAAAGCTCCGACTCCATGGCTTCAGAACAAAAGCAAGTCTCAAGATGAACTACCCGAATGGGCCAAGCGGTCCTCTGTCAACAGATCTCAGGAATCTTCCCCCGAAATCCCAATTTCGCCTCCATATGTCCAGGTTCAACAACCAATGTCTACTCAACAAATCCTGATTCAGCAAGCCCCTCTCCAGCAAGGAATTTCCAATCAACAGCAACAATTCCAGAACAGACAACCTCAACAGCAGTTTCAAGTACCACAGCAAGCTAGTCGTCCACAAACTCAAGTACCCATACGAGTAAGGATCATAAGGATCTTCTATCAACTTTTGACACTAGACTATCTTCTAAACTTTCAATTCTTCCAGATTGAAGACAGACCTTCAGTATTTGCTGTGAAACAAGAACCAGGTCACCACCAGTTCCAAAACACGCAGCCTCATCATCAGTCACGCTGGTATCAACCCCAGCAACAACCCTTGCCTCAGAATCAGGTTCACTCTCCACCTGTTCGACAGGAACAATCCGGTTATATCATACCCATCATGGTGGAAGGTACCAACAACAGAATTTCGAACGGACCACCTATACCAACATCGCCACCGACTGCGTTTTCTCAACCCCAAATCCGAATCATCACGACAGAAAACCAAACACCGAAAATGTAAAGGATATTGTTACAAATTTCCCACTAAGTAAGCAGAACTTTGACTTATCTTCTGAACATTTCAGAAGTGCAAATCGCGGACCAGTTGTTGTTCCCATTGCTGTTCAGCCAGAACCTGGGCCTGTCCAATCCAGATCATTCAGGGTACTACAAAAAATCACGGACACAGACGCAGATGATGTTGATGGTGATCAGCTCCGGAAGTTGCAACTGACTGAAGACGACAAGGTCCTCATGAACAAATTCAAGGAACAAGGTATAACAAAATAATCCACGATGATCCTAAGTCCTAGAGATTTTTCCTTTTTACAAATATTCTTGCATTTTCAGTTGATGGAGACACTTACCTTCATCAAGAAGCAGATCCTAGATATCGCGGATCAGCTATACCTTCCCGAGCTTTCCGTTATCTGCAAAACATGACCGACTCTGGAGATGTTACAACTGCAGCAGGTATAAAAATTTCTTCAATACAAAATTTAATTTTTCCTAAAGACCTTCCTTCAAAATTTAGAAACTAAAAACTTTCCTATCTTGCAGCCCCAAAAGCAGTCAACTCAGCGATAAAGATCCAGAATAGAAACTCCAAATCCTTTGGTAGGTACCGAATAGAAAAAAATCCTATAGTTTGAATGAACCCCAATCCCAAAATTAACCTTGGTAAAACTACGGATTTTCCACTTTTTTATATTAATTTACAATTTGTTTTTATTTAGTTATTAGCAAAGTACCCAATACACTAAAGCGGTGGAATTTTTACTAGTTAGTACGAAAAAACTACAGCGAGTCTAAAATGCATTAAAAATTCGTAAAAATTCTGAATTTCAGAAGAAATGCAAGCGAATCTGCCAGCTAGTGAGCAGACTGTTCAAGAACCGAAGAAATACACCGGCAGTGCGATTCCATCCAGGTCTTTTAGGATACTTCAAGCGATGACCGCCCCGGAAAATATTGGTGAGTCTCTTGCACTCTCTTATCCTTCAATTAATAATATTAATAAAAATAATCGAGTATATTAATAACGGTAATGTCTTAATAATTCACTGGTACAAGAGTTGCAATACGTTCATGAATTAATCATCAAAAGCTTTTTGCCTCTCTACATTAATGTTCAGTGACCATCTTACGACGCTCTAATGAACATTAAGAGTTGAGAAAAGTAGACGAGTTGCCAGAACGTTCACCCGAATCCTGTGTTCACAGGAATAACGAAAATTCCTTCGAGGTTTACCGCAAGAGTGCAATTCACGCTTCTGCGATGATTCCTTTCGCGATTGTTAATTGTAATTACTCAGAAGACGCGTGCCTCAAAACACCAGATTAATTTCTATTTTTTAAAGCAAAGCGCATTTGGTTTTCTAATTTTGTGTTGCAGAAAGATAACATATTTTATCCTTGATTTGTTACTGAATTTGTAGTATAACTCTCTTGAGCACCGAAGGAACAGATTTCAAATAATGTAGACCTTAATGATTCTTAATTGAAAATACTTGGCTCCCTGTTGCATGAAGATTAACTGGTAATTGGGGTTGGGAAATGCGCAAGTAGCCAAGAATGCGAACTGAAAAACTGATATGAGAATGTGCATGTTACAATAATTCACGTGTTCACGTACATTTGGAATTTACAGTTAATATCGCGCCATTTGTGCATGTATAATTTGTTAGAAATATTTTTCATTATTAGGAAAATCGTTTAAGATAATTATACTTTGGAGCATGACATATTCATTTCAGAGAATTTTTAGTAGACGACTCGCTTCAAACGTACTCGACAAGCCGTGGTGCTTCATCGTGGCCCATGGTTTTGCGTTGGCGAAAAGAAAATTCGATTTCCTTTGAACACAGGATCAAGCGTTTCGTTCTCTCTTCGTTCCCACCCTCTTTAATATCACGTGCCAAAATAATAGTATTTCCTTTGCTGCGACGTCCCGCTTTCTTAGATGCATTCTGCCGTTTTGTTCCATTTCATTTATTTTTTATTAGAAGATCAATATAATTCACATCAGTAATTCCATTTAATCAATTCAGTCTAATTGTTTGAAAAACGGCAGAACTAATCGACAAAGTCGAGGGAACAGAAAACGTGAGACCGTCAATATCTCTGAAATTTCCCATCAGTTGATTTTTTTTCTCTGAATGCAATGTGCTGTTTGTTATAGCCACGCAAGAAAATCGGCAAGCAGATTTCGTCTGTCGAACAGAGAATAACATTCCGGGCAATCAGCAGGGTGTATTTTATCCTCCCTGTCTCCCAACCTACTGGAGTCCTGATGGTTGGTGGAGCTACTATCCCATACCATCATCCACCCCGAACTCCAAATCTGACAATCAATCCTACGAACCCTACACTTCTTATAATTACGAAAGAGGCAATACTTACGTCTGTTATCCTGTTTACAATCAAAACTATTTTCCTTTTTTTCCATCGGAGACGGAAACACAATCGTTTTCCCCTGAGAATAGAAACCAAAATACCAAAGAGGAAGAATCTGAAATCAATAGCAATCGTCGCAATTCGACATCAGAATTGGAGATGCATCTAAATGATCCAGAGACAAGAGTTTCCTTGGAAGATGAGAATTTGAATGTTGATGAAACGAGAATCATTGTAACTCCCTGTACAGATGATGACACCGATTCGGAATTTTGTGAAGAACCTTCAAAGTCTTCTAAATACAGTGAGAAAGTTGACCTTATTTCCTCTTCCACTTCATCAGATGACTCCGAATCTTACCTTGCCTATTCTACCGGCCTCAACCCAAAGAACAATTACCAAAAGTCACTTTCTGCCGCGACAATTTCCGAAGACACTTGTGGACTATCTTGTGTTGATTTGTCAGAAGACAAACTTAATTCAGATTCAGATTCGGATGATCAGGACGAAGAGTACAAAATTCAATCCCTCGAGATAGATACGACAGTTCCAAATCGGCTAATTGTCATCTATGAAGACACAGATAAAAATCGGAAGAATGGACTTGATGAACCTGATGAACCGCCTGATGAGAACACTGTCAGTGTTAGTTTACCCTTAAGATTCAAATTTTCTATTTCGGAAAATAACCAAGATGTGACGACGGTGATTGTCGGGGATAGTACAATCAAGTCAGAGAAGCTTTTGTCGAACGATTCTGGTGGAAGTGAAATGCATGTAGACTTCACACTTAAGCAAAAGATATCAAAGGCTTCTACTCCAGAACCAGAAGTAGATTTCACACTGCGAAAAGATTTGGGACAGGTGAAGAAAGTAGAGTGCAACGAAAATATAGAAACTGAGTTCACAGTTGGAGAGACCAGAACAGATGTCATCAGGCATTTTCGCAGAAGGGAATCCGATTACCAATCCTCTAACAGTGACGAAGAGACCATGAGGAACTCCAGTTCGAACGAAAGCAGGGACAGCAGATTAACTGATCCGTCTGATCTCTTTAATGAGTCTCTCGTTTCTGACGTTCACGATTCGGTGACATCTGATAAAATTTACGATGTCGAGGTAACATTACAAGAGCAAGAGACGAGAGACTTGAGTTTTCAAAACGAGAACGAAGATGCTGATGGCAACACTTCTAGTCACAAATCCAAGAATTTGTTGAGTGTTCAGAACTCCAGGGAGGAAACTGACGATGAGGATAGTGGAGTAACCTCGGATATGAGTCGGATGATATCGGAAGTTGATACAGATTCAGAGTGTTGTGCCACAACAAGGAAGCAAAGTAAGTATCAGAGGACCCAGACACATTCGAGACTCTTCAGACTTTTGAATGATGATTCTATAACCACCAAAGAGGTCCAGGAAGATCGTGTCTCTTCGAAAAGAAGAGATCACCTGAGTCTTCCCCTAAAGTCCAATCTTTCTAATGTCGAGGATCACTACTGTTCGAATTACTCCAGTGGAATGACTTCTCCAGAATATTCTCCAGTTCACGAAAAGAGCTGGAGAAGACTCCACGAGGAGAACAATGGAGATTCTAATCTAGAAGATACAACACCACCTAGTCATCCAGCAAAGTCAACACAGGATTATTACTATCAGACCTGGAAGACACCCAAGTTAGAAACCGAGTTGGCAATTCTACCTTCTATGGCTCATAAAGTCCTCGAAAGTAAAAAGCCCCATTGGGCCTATAGGGTCAACGTTCTCTGTCCCAGGATCAAGAGCTCGAAGAACATACCAAAGGATCTTAAGTCATCTTTTGCGAAACCTGTTGGCCCTTCCAATTTATCCTTTCCTAAAAATCCTGTGAGAAAGAGCCATTGCTGATTAGCTCAAGGCAGATTGAGGCCGTTGGGCCGAGCATCCGGTCCACACGGACGAGGCTTGCGAGTTTTGTCTAGCTTCGCAAGACTGGGCCACGATGCCCGGAAGGTACAGGCGACGTGGTTTTTTTCTATCGGTACATAATATTTTTTCTATATTTTTTTTCTCAGTGTTGGGCACCATCATCGCTGGGTGGCGTCGTACTACCCTGTAGACTTTCGTATTCGTCCTCAAGTGTCGGATCTTCTTTCGAAAACTTGTACAATTATTCAATGTGAAATAACGTGTCAAGTGTAGTTCAAATGTAGAAAGATAGTTTTTTGTGTTTTGTATTGATTCTTTGTGTGATTGGATAAAGAATGAAAAGCTGAAGAAGTTTTCATTTCTCTAAAATGTTCTAGGATGACTAGTTTTCAAACTGCGGCCATTGAAAAATGATAAGTTTCTGTCTCTTACATCAGGGGCAGCATTTGCTAGTGCCGCCCCTGATGTTTTGCAACTCAAGGGGATGCGCGCGCAGTATTACTATAAAGTACTTATGGCTGCGCAGTAGAGTTTTATGGAACTTATGGATGCGCAGTAGAGTTATATGTCACTTGTAGCTGCGCAGTGGAGTTCTATGGCACTTGTGGCTGCCCAGTAGGATTCGTTGAAACTCATCGATGCGCAGCTGTATTCTATACCACTTATACCTGCGCAGTATGGTTACATAGCACTTATGGCTGCGCAGTGAAGTTCGTCGACACTTATCACTTGACACGTTGGTTTCGCGCCTATTCTTAGCATGCTCGGATTTTTCTGAATCTCGAATTAGCTTTTTACTCACTCACAATAACGTGTCTGTACGTTATCGACAGCCTCCAACGCGAACTTTGGATAAATATTCTACTTGATATAATAAAACGCATTTTTCCCTTCGTCGTAATTAACCCGTGACAGTAGTTGCACCAATTAGCATTTTTCTCTGCATGTGTTTGCCTATTTTTTGCTCTTGCTTTAAAAAAATAGATTAAAACGCGAACTAATGTAAAAGTTATAGGATTCTAAAAATTCGTATGAAAGTTAGCTCAAGGACAGTGGGTCCATTCGCAATAAGTGATATACGGATTTTTAATGTGAGAAGCCACAAATTTTTTTGCAACATTTTTTTTATTGTTTCCCCTTTTTATACAATTGAGTGAAAAAGACAATATAATGAGTTAATATATTTTTCCTTTTTCAGGTCCCGATACAACTGATTACTGAAGATAAAGGTGGGCATCTCATTTAGGAAAAATGTGACATTGCTAGTGTGTTTTCTGTTGATTTTTTCTATACTTTCTTACGCAAAATAATACGTGGCAATGATAATTGGAAACGTGGTTAAAACCGTTATTTATGTAATGCTTCGCAAATCTAATGCGTTGAGTCCAAAAATGGCATTGTCTCCACTACCTGCATACCTTATTGTTTATACTCGCTTGGTAGATTTTTTATGATATATCATTTATGTTCGCGTGTGAAAAATTCATAAGGACGAGTGATCATGCAACGAGACATGTTTCATCGATTCGATACGCTCTCATCTAAAAAATTTTCTTTGTCAAATATTCATTCATCGAACTTCAATCTTGTAAAATAGTAGGTATAGGTATTGGACTCTCTTAATTTTGTTTCGTCAGCTCGAAAATTCAAAAGCGAGAATTTCAGATCTGAAACAGAGTTTAAGGATCTCGTTATTCGCATAAATGTGCACGAAACGCGTAGAGGATTAAAAATTCTCATCGTTATGTTTGTAATTATTAATATACGTATTGCGGTCGATTAAGTGATGTGTTTATTTGTTAATAAACGTCTCGCCTTCAGTCATTTCTCAAATGTATGAATTATGAATATATTGCTGTGTAAGGTAACCTGGGTTACGTTACACACGATCGCTGTATTATTTATTTAAGCTGTGTATAATAAATTATTTCTGTGAAGGCGATGTGTCGTGCTCTTTTGTACGGATTTATTATTAATTTATTATTTTGATGTATTCAAAATTTGAATAAGCAGAAACATAGATTAATTTTTTTTAATTGGAGAAACTCTAGTGGAATGTAGAATAAAATTGTTGAGAATTAGAATTAGAATGTAAAAAATTACCATTTCATGCTGAAATTAGAAAGCAGAAGTGATCTGTACTTTCCACAAAATAATGTACAAAAACTTTCAAATATTGAAATACAAAGGAAAAAGGTACACGATTAAAAAGAAATATTAATTTAAGAACAATTTTTTAAAACTAGGATATCAATTATATTTATTTGCAAAATGGGAATTATTTCTTTTAAACAAGGAAAAAATTGTTATCACTTTCATTTGAGCCTAAAAATTACTCTAAGTAATATCCGCACGTGTGAGCTTCTGGGGCTTCCATTTCCTCTTACCATTTTCGTTATGAGTGAGTTTAATCTTTCTTTAAGATCATTGCATCGGATCACCTTTTTATCCTTTCCCTACTTTATGCCCTTGCTTTCCCTCCTCTCTTCTAGCCTCATCATCCAGCTTGCCCCTTGTCCATTCACATCCAAGATCCTCCTCATTCTATCATCCACACTCTCACTATACCTGTTTCGGCAAGATAATAACTCTATTCTTTACTTCTCTATTCGTAAATATCTCTATGCTTAATAGTTCAATTCCTAAATAAC
>JAUMHM010000072.1:9037089-9062006 GCA_032362435.1 Melikaiella ostensackeni | reverse complement strand
AACTTTACGAATTTTTTTAGAAAAAACTGTGCAGTAAAAGAAAATTTTTGTTTGAGCAAATATTCTTCGTTTGCTTTTTAGAATTCATATGATTTTTTTTCATAAAAATCTATAGAAAAATGCGCAACTTGACCATAATACCTTAAATTTAAGCGGAAATTCTATGTATGTCAAAAATCATCCTTTTGACACAAGAGGACATATCTCTGAGTATCTGTACATGTAATTAAATTAGTATTTTGATTTTTACATTCTCATCCTGAATGGGAAGGTATTAGTCTTACGTCAAATTTTACTTCGTCGGAGTATTTCATTAATCACCTATTTCTGATCAACGATTATGGTTTTATTCATCGAAAATGTTTTTAAACAAATTTTTTATTCAATTTTCTGGCCAAACTATGCGAGATACGAAAAAAATGTTGAGAAGCAAAATTGCTTACATCAAAAAGATCTACAAATTTGTTGCTGACCATTTCTTTATAAGATGCACATTTTTTGCTCTAAATGTGATAAATATTATTAACAATAAGAAATTCATTTTTTTCATCATATTGTGAAAAAAATCCATAAAAACAAAGTTTTTTCAGAATTTTCGAGACTACTATATTATGAAGCCGTACTTAAATTACGTTAAGTTTTTTCGAACTTTTTTATAGAGGCTGGTATAGAGGGTAACGTTCCCCTAATTCGGTTCCCACTCTGAAAAAAGAAGTTTCATGGTTGGAAAAAAGAAGTTCCTTTTTGAAAATATTTATTTCAACAGATTCATCCGGGCACTCGAAATTTCCCATGTAAAATACATGGGAAAAAACACTTTTTCGGGTTTTGGAATAACTTGTGAGGCTTCTAGGAAAATGTTACGGGAAAGTTTGAGGACTTGTAGAAAACTTTTCAACGTAGAATTCTATCTATTGAAGAATAAAAATTCTAGAATTTCCTGAAACAAATTCCTTAAGCAAAAAGAATTTATTAAATAAGAAACCTAAGATATGAAGATATGCAATATGAGAAAAGGCAACGTACACAAAAAATTTACAAGAAAAAAGTGGACTTTTCTCGAACAACACGATGAAATTCTGGAAATAACTAACACTTAATTGTCTAAACAATTCATGAATATAAAAAATAATTTTAAAGTTTTCAACAATCACTAGATGTAATATTTATAGCAGAAAAGAGAGAAACTTCCCAAATTTTATCAAAAAATATTGTTCAAACAAATGAGGGTTTGCTAAATAATAAAGCTGATGTATCAAAAATGCATAAAATATATAAAAAGGCAACCTTTATTATGAATCTGTTAGAAAAAGCCAGATTTTGGAGAAGAAACAATTATTTGAACGAAAGGAATGTCTTTAATTCATTGAGAATTATATCGAAATATTAATAAATAATTCACTAGACCAACAATAATAAATTTTGGCAAAAAAAAGAAAGTGCTCATATACCAAATTTTTAAATAAAGTGAACGAAAATTATATTCCAAAGCGGATTGTGAAATGTTAGAAATATACAATGTACAACTAAATTATAAAGCAAATTTTGATTTCAGTTCGTAGAAAACTGTTCTAGTATTTCAAGAGGATTCAAAGTGATTTTCAGATGATTACCAGTGATTTTGAGTGATTTCAACTGTTTCAAATGAAAAAAGTAAACTAATAAAATTAAGAATTTAAATCAGTGAAATACAAACAAGTATACAAATTTATGTTGAAACTTTTGAAATTATACAACTTCAAATACTGAGAAAACAGTCGAAGATTTAATAATTTCACTGTAAATTAAAAACTGCTTTCTGATTTCACATTATAGCGTTCCAAAATCACCGATTTTTCATTAAAAATATCCAATCTTTCAAATTAAACATTATTGCAATAAAAAACTTAATTAAAAATTAATTAAACTAAAATTATTGCAAAAAAACTTCGAAACGTTGAAATAAATGAGAGCATAAAAGCAATTTCAAATTGTAAGTATAAAAATGATATAATTTGAACAATAAACAAGAAGCAAGAATAAAAAAAACATTAATTTAACGTTAATTTGGACTCTCTTGAACCTGAAACTGTTCAAGTTTGAGGAATTTAGTTCGAAGATTTTAAAATTATTCTAATATTGTAAATTTGATAATGTTTTCTTTTCTAATATTTGAAATTCTAATATTTAAAATTTGAAATTCTACAATTTATGTTTACTTATATTTTCTTCCAACCGTTTTCAACTTGAATTCTTCAATATAGAAGACCTGAAGTTTAAAACTTATAAATTTCAAATACCTATGTACATTTTTAAATTTTCTAAGTTGAAAATTAAATTTTTTTAAGTAAATGTAAGCGGGTAAAATTATCAATTGAAGAATTTCAAACGCCACAGTATTTATAATTTTTTAATTTACTAACTTTTTCATTCAAATATTTAAAGGGGAATGTTGAGAATTTAAAATAGCTTTTAAACATTTTAATTTTTAATTCAAAACTGTTTCATTTTTACATCCTGAAATAAAAAATTGTTTCGATTCCTGCCTTATCGATGAGTGTCGATATTGTAGTTTTCGATTGATAAAGCTGACTGGTGAGACGGGTGAGGCAGAAACAGTTCACTTCTTGAAACATTATTTATGTTAAAACTTACAAAAATACGGTTTTTTATTACGGAATAAATTATGTCATCATCAGCTGCAAGACAAGCACTAGGAAAGGTAATTATTTTTTCTTCTTGGTAATCATTATCTAGTCATATTCTGTATTTTTTTACCAAATTAAGTTGCTTTTTCAAAACCTAACCTCAAAGTGAAAAGATTCATTTTCGTAATTTTTTTGTACAAAATTGCAGGACTTCATTCTTTTATAATCACTTTTTTTAACTAATCAGTTATTTATTCTCCGTTATCTAGAACAAGTGTCTAATATAATACAAAATTCCCAAAATACCGTTCGGTAATGAAACAACCTCAAATTATTTATGCCACTTTCGAGAGTTCTGTGTTCAAATTTGTAAAGATTTAAACTTTTTAAATTAAAAAATGTATTTTCATTTTATTGTTTATAATTAGTTGAGTAGTTATCTAAAGCGTTTATATGAAAATGTGAGAATGCATGGCAATAACAATTTTCTAATTTGCAATATTTAAAGTGGAAAATTCGTAACTTTTGTAATAATTTTTTAAAATTTGAATGGTATATTTATTCGCACAATTTTGATTGTTTCACTCTAGAATTATTCAATTTTATACCCTTTAATTTTAGCATTATTTAATTTTAAAGGAATTTTATCATTCATTCTAGATGAATTCAATTTTAAGATTTTTATTCGTGTGGCAGAAGTAATTGTTATGTGTCTGACAACAATTTATTTACAGAGTCTTTATTATGTAAAACGTCCGACAAAGTGGGATAAAGGGTATGGTGCACATTTACCTGAAGCTTACAGAAAATTTTTTATGGAATGGAAAGTGAAAAAACCAGAGGCAGTGCATTACATCGAAAACAAAAACCGCTATTGGCGAGATGAAAATACCGGATTAGTGTATGTAAATTAATTAAAAACCTTTTATAGAAAACTAAACTTGGAGTTAACGTAAACTAAAATTACAAAACATAAACTTTCACAGTTATCCAGTACAAAATAGGCCCTTGCCTCTGAAATTTCCTAAAGAACAAGACGAGGGTCTTTGGGGTGGCGAAGGCGTCATACAAGGATTTACAAAAAAAGATCGTTATCATCGAAGAGTTCCTCGATTTTGGTTTCCAGCACTCCAAAAATCTGTGGTCTACAGTAAAGTTTTGGACAAGTACTTGAAAGTTACACTCTCAGACAGAACTCTTGAGCTAATTCACGCGAACTACGGATTCGACCATTACATTTTAAAAGTAAAATAATATCCACAGAAGAATAATATACAAATAAACATTCAAATTAGATCTTAAACTTGAATACATTTTACTTTTCCAGACTCCCGCCTGTGATTTACGATCAAAACTTGCCGTGAAACTAAAAAAGCAAATCCTCACCGCATTAGCAGACAAAACTCTCTATCCCGATGATCCTGTTAAACGAGAGGAGGTTTATGATGACTACAAACAATACCTTTCTGCTGTAAGAATTTTTTTATATTTTTAATTTACCCACAAAAATAACCACTCTTCAAACTTGCAAACACCACCCTTTTTTGAATTAACTATTCAATTTCAGTATACGCGAGAAGAAATCGAATGGTACGGACTAACTTATACAGAAGCCTGTTCAAAATGGAAGAAAGAAAACATATTAACAAAAAAGATCGAGCCACTTAAGATCCAATTGAGGGCAAAGTTAATAGAAGAGTTAAAAGCAGGATGCGGTGAAGAACTGCCAAAAAGTGAAGTTACAGAAACGAGCTTGCTCTCCAAAATCAAGAGCTTCAATCCTTTCGGCAGCAGTTCGAAAACCGACTAGAAGATTTATTTGTAAGTGGAGCAAAATAAAAATAATTACTACGATTCTCGTATTTATATTTATTGTTCGTCATTAACAGTCACTTGAATTAATGCGTTATTCACAAACTTATCTAGGCTCCGGAATTCAAGCACGTTACATTTCGCGAATTGTGAAAATGGACGTTTTATACAATTAGTTCCCAAAGAAATTAACTAGCGCACACTTTTTTCCGAGGGGACAATTATCTATGAAATTGAACACTCTATGTCATGATCCTTAGGCAAACAGTCTAGGAGAGAAGCAATGGCTCTCGTGATGTAAGTCATTGTTCCGAAACTTCCGCTAGGAGCGCTGTCATAGAAATGTTGACAAACGTAAGCAGCGCCCCCGCAGAGCAACATCCCTGTTGAGTTTATTTCCCGTTGATCCTTTGGCTTTGCGCAACAGAGAGTTGCGTCTCCGTCTATTCTCATCTGTAAAGATTTAAGAAGTTTAAAGTCGAAACGCCTCTAATGGAGGCGCCACGTAATCACGATATTTACACGGCCACTCAGTATTCTTCTCATTAGCTTAGAATTCAAACCTGATCTTCCAGAAAAATAGCGTTCGCCTTGTGAACTAAATCTTCGACGGCGATGATGCCTCCTAGGGAAGCAGCTAAATTGTACTCCGTCACTAGAGTCAAAACCATCAGTGCTTCAACCACGAGTTGACGATATTCCGGTTGCGGAATTGTGTTCAGGAAGGTCTCAACAGCTAGGGCAAATTTCAATTCACCAGGTGTCATTTCCTGCGTGAGATTTTGTTGCAGAAGTTTGCCCTCGATAGCTAACCCTTGACACTGTTAATAAATCCAAAAGCACGTTATAACCTTAAAATTCAACATTTATATAAATATTTTTGTAACAGCTTTGGATTTTTAAAAACATTCTCTTCGCATAGATACGTTGATTACTTGTAGAAATACCTAAACTTTAATTCACGAATCGGTAACTCAACTTGTTAACCATCTTGTGATTTTCCAGTGGTACCAACTTCTGAAATAACTAAATAGATTAATAAAAATTGACATACTCTTTCCAAAACGTGCCAGACTCGAGGATAAAAGTCTCTCGGAACTCTGTTCAAAGCTCCATCGAGTCTTCGTCTTCTTAACCATTGTCCTTGCCTATCAGGTTCAATTTCGCCCTCATCTGAATTTAATAATCCTCCGATTTGCGATTTCTGTCAAGGAGAAAGAAATAAAATCAGGTGTCAAGGAAGATCAGAATTAATTAAATCTTGCATACCTTGCTGACTTTTCCAGACTTGCAACTAATCACGGAGAAATTGCCACGACCGACTGCAACAATTTAAATTAAACTAGAACATTCGAATAATGAAAATACAAAAACTAGAAAATACCAACCGCTGCTGATTGCGAATTCCTTTCCACTCATGATATGATGGAGTAAATTTTTCATTTCGAAAGGCGAGAGGTTGAGTAAATGTTCAGAAGCCTCTTCTCCACTGCAAATGAGAGTCCTTGACAATTCTGTGGCCATAACTTGAATAATTAATCCGACTCTGAGCCTCAACATTTCAAGGAAAAGTTGTGGCTCTGTTCTGATGAACATGGCGAGGTAAACGAGCAATTCCTGTGTCAACATTGCTGTTGACTCGTCATCTCCGTAGGCTTGGTGAATCAAAGATCGTAATTCGTTTTCTGGCAGAGGTGCAACAATCGTATGTTCGTTAGTCGGAGGCATTCCAACTGTAACTTGTTTCTGACGAACAAGAAGATCCGTCACAGCCTTTGCCAGGTCTTCCACTCGTTTTCCTAACATTCCGGCGGTGTGGCGAACAATTCCCCACATCTTTTGCTGACAGGCTTTCTCGTAGAGTCCTTTTAGTAAATCTTTTAGGAGAACTGGATGACCGTCTTCTAACATTCCGGTATCGAAACTGAGACCTTGAGTGTCAACCTGGATTGAAAAGAAGATTATCAGATTATTATGGAGGATGTTGTCTTGGACTGAGTAGAATATAACAGAGGTCGGACTCACTCCAAAGCTGGCCTCGGATCAACTAGAATGATTGTTTTTTGAATCGCATAAGTGACATAAGTCGCATAAAATTTCGACAAATTTCTTTCTTTGGGAACAAAGAGTAAAAGTTTCAGATAAAGAACTCCAATTTGTAATATATTTTTTTCAACAAAAAACATTAGATCAAACGCTATACAGGTACGTATAGAAAAATCTATAATAATAAAGCACGTTGGTTTTCTAATGTTGTCCTTCCGTCCGTTCAACATGACGTTGGTGCGTTTCTACTTGTTTTTAAATGCTTTCGTTTTACTATTTGACAATCGTTTAACTTTTCTTCTACAGTCAAATATTTTTAAATGTTTAGTAATCACGTTTTTAAAATCTTTAATACAAAGTTATTCATAATTGAAGAACTTAGATTTACGATTTTAATTAGAAATTGGTCAATTTTAAAGGTTTAAATTTAAAATTATCTAATGATTGAGGGTCCGGATGCAATAAGGAACAAATTTTCATATTTTTAATTTCAAAAGATGTATCTGGATGTTAAGTTTTATTGCGTATTATTTTTTACTTGGAAAATAGTTGTAGCTTTTTTATTTTTCAAATTAAAGTAAAAAACTGTCTTTTTTAGAAAAACCAATTTTAATTCTTTTTTCACAGTGACTCGTGCTCAGTTCGTCCGTTTTTGAAAATTTCCAATAAAATTCTCACGGATTTCACTTAAGGGTATCCTTCGACTGATAGACTAATCAGAATTTGAAAATGTTTTTTTTTTAATGTTATTAATTTTTTTCTGACGGTGGGCATAAATTTGACTTTTTTGTCTTCTAGCGTTTCGTTTATCGAGGGAATTTTGAGCAGGCAAAAACTTCTCGCGAAAAAAATTCAGAGAAAGGTACGATGAAGTTTTTTGGAAAGTTTCAGATCAAAATATTGAATGGTTTAGGAGCAGTAATGACTAGTTTATGAGAGCGCTCGAGTTTTCAATAATAATGTAATAGTAATAGTGGTAACAGTAAGTAATATAATAGTAAATAAAAATAATATAATCATATAATGATTTTAGTTTATGAAAGCGCTCGAGTATTCGAGTTTTCTGTTATAGTAAACCTGAAAAATCGAGCGCTCTCATAAACTAAAATCATTACTGCTCCTAAACTATTAAATATTTTGATCTGAAACTTTCCAAAAAACTTTATCATATCTTTTTCCAAATTTTTGTCGCGAGAAGTTTTTGGCTGCTCAAAATGCCCTCGATAAACGAAACGCTAGAAGACATAAAAGTCAAATTTACGTGCAGCGTCAGAAAAAAATTAATCACATTTTCTCAAACAAACATTTTAAAATTCTGCTTAGTCTATCAGTCAAAGGATACCCTGAAGTGCAATCCCTGAGAATTTCATTAAAAAACTTCAAAAACTGACGAACTGAGCACGAGTTGTAGTGAAAAACGAATAAATATTTATTTTTAAAAAAAAGACAGTTTCTTACACTCTCATCTCAATAAGAAGGTATTGGTTTTATGTAAAATTGACTTTCGCGGATTTCATCAAATCTCGACGTTTTTGGACTCACTGATTGAGAAAAAATGGATTTTACTTCGGTGCCTGTCTGTCGTTGTCGTCGTCGTCTGTGAACACGAAAACTTTCGAAGGATTTGTCCGATTGGCCTTTGGCACACTGTTTTAAGGCCTAAAAAGGAAGGACGGGTTCGTGAACCAGCCAATTTGAATGAAAATTCAACAAGTTAGAGCATTTTCAAAATTTTTGAGACCATTTTTTTCAAGATTCAAAAATAATATGTACGGCTATTCGTAGTACTCAAAAAGACGAACAATTTATCTTCATGACTTTTTTCGACAGAAAGAAAATTATGAGTTATAGCATTTACAAAATTCAAAAAGAGAAACAAAAATGAAAATTTTGAGCCAAACTTTTTTTTAGGGGCTTTTTGAAAGCCCTACAAGATTGTCATAACAACTTTTTGAATTTTCTTGAAAAATCGAAAATTCAAATTTTGACCTAAGTAACGTGAGATACGAAAAAAGTTAAGATATCAAAATTATTGCTTTTACAAAGACCTATAAGCTTTCTTCTGAGCATTTTTTGGTAGGAGGCATAGTTTCTTTTTGAGTATGAAAGATGATATACGAATATTTCAATTTTTGATCCAAACGACGCGAGATAAGAAAAAAATCGAGAGAGTAGAATTTGTGCTTTTAAAGAAGCAAATAAAATTGCCGTTAAACATTTCTTTATAGGACCAATCGTAAATCAACAAGATAATTTTTTTATCGCTTTTTTAACTATTTATTTGTATATATTATACGGTGAGCGCAGAAAATCGAGATCGAATATTATGATGAGAATGTATTCCTTAAGATCGATAGAGCCTTAAGTAAATAAATTTCCTTTTTCATTTGAAGTCAAAAACAAATTACTACTTTGTACATGAAGATCATATAACACCGAGCGCGAAGCGCGACGACCGAATTGAGCGCCCTTGGCGCGCTCAAACTTGCGACTATTTTTCTAAGAAAAGAAAGATGCACAATAAAATTTAACATCCAGATACATCCTTTAAAAATTCAAATTTGAAGACTTGTTCAAAAGCCTTCAGGAAACTTCGTTTTCGCAAGAGAAAATTTTATATGCCCTTATTAAATCCGGACCTTTAATTGAAGAGCCGGATCGAATAACCACCCGAGTGCACGAGGTTGCGTAAAAGTATTGTCCAAATCAGTGAAGAACAAAAAAGATGCGCAATGACAAGCTAAACAAGAAACAATTTTTGTTTTTCACACAAATTTTGTTTTTCACCTATTAGGACAATACTTTTTCGCGATCTTGCGCGCTGGGGTGGTTATTCGATCCGGCTCTTTTATTATGAAAATTTTAATTTTATATTATTCAATTTGAAACATTTTATAATTTTTAAAAAATATAAAAATATTGCGATTAATTTTTCCCACCAGCGTCTCTTCATACAAAAGAAAACTACCTATAGGATTTCCAAAGATTTCAAGGAATTTCGAACAATTTCACAAGATTTAAAGGATTTTATATGACACCCAAGTATTTAAAAGATTTAAAGGAATTTAAAAAATTTCAAGGGATTTCTACGGATTTTTAAAAATTTCTAAGATTTTAATGGATTTAAAAATATTTCCAAAGATATCAAGGACCTTCAAGAGAATCATGGATTTTAATGAAATTTCAAGCAATTTTAATGGTATCAAGGGTGACTATCCTATAACTGTTTTCTATATAATGATTTAACTGTTAAAAATTCAACTGTTGAAAATTCAATTTTCAATTTTCTTTCATTTTCAACAGTTTAAAATTCATGAAAAAAGCGAATTTTGTATTGAAAATGTTATATTTACATAATTTTACACAAGAATTTAAGAAATAAACATTTCAATCTATAAAAAAAATGTCAAAAAATACCAATTTTTTCGAAAACGGACCGCCTTTGGCAAATAATGTTTTGGTAAATTAATGGTCATCCGATTGACTCTTAGTGGGCAATTTATGAGATTTAGAAAAAAAATCCCAACCCTGATCATCTCCTTGTTAGAAAAAATAAATAAATAATTTCTAAAGTGACAGAGATTTATAGCACAAAATAAGAAAATTCAAATTTAATTAACTCCACCTTGAAGTTCAAAAGCCACTCTAGGTGAAATTCACATCTTCACTCATAACCTGAATATTATTAAATAGTAAAATACATCTTATTATTGAACTAATTTTTTCATTTTATTTTTTATATTACGTGGTAAAACAATGTTACTATGTGCGCTATAGCGCGCACATATTATGCCAGTACATCAAATAATAAACATCATTGCAGTAACTGGAATTTTCCCATTCATTTTTTTAAGTTATACGTCATACAAAAATTGAAATAAATTCTATGAAACTATCTTGATAATTTCGCATTCTATGCAGTACTTCGAGTCCCTAAAAGATTTTATTGTATAAATTCTAAACTTAATTTATAGAAGTACTATTTTGATATTTGGTTATCATTTGATGAAATTTGGTATAATACTTCTTAATTCAATTTCCTATACCGTGGTCAAATTTCAGGCCTTTTCCGAGGGTTTTCAAAGGTAATTCAAAAAATTCTAATCCTTACGCAGAAAAATTAGAGTCCTTTAGAGGAAGAGGTAAATATCATTAAAGAAGAACAATCACAAAAAATAAAACTAATTAAATTATGATTTGAAATATTTGCAAAGATAAAGAAAATCTTTGAAAATTAATTCACACTTCACTAATTCCAATAAAATTAATGACTTTCCTCCAAATACGATAAATTTAATTTCGAAGTGTTTTTAAAACCTAGAAATTCCTAAATACTTTGAATTATTTAAAAATAAATTACCTTTCAATGTTACGGACGCTCATATCTTAACTATTATTCAATGAAAGGATTGAAAGAATTTTATCAAAATAATGGCATCGCTCCAAAAAAGTGTCAAACAGGTTCAACAGTGGCGTGAATCCGAGCCCTGAGATAGGAAAATAGCCTTACCAAATATTGTAAGATGTCGCCCTGTTCTTCAAGACTTTCCGTTTCCCGCAACATGGACATCAGCTCTTCAACTTCCGTATCAGCATACTGAGTCTCAGAATTAACTCTCTGCCTGTGAGGCCTTGGAGAATATTTCCAGGGGAACATATCTTCCGTCGGCGATGGTGTCCGTTCTGGAATAGTCAAGGGTTTTTCAGTTGGAGATAGGGAAGTGTCCGTGACTTCGATGAAAGGATTCGTTGATGAAATAGTCGAGGCTCTTCGATCATCGCCAGCCATTCCGAGAATTTCAGCTAAAACAGATAAATCGCTTTTTAAAATTATCTTAACAATCACTCTTTGAATTAATTTGAAACAGATATAAAAAAAGATGATAACACTGATTTGTAGGAGGGATGTTTAACAATTTCTCAGATTCGGTAAAAAAAAATACAAAGTTTCTGTTTTGCGGTTGACAACTAGGAGTTGCAAAACCTGCTTTGATTGTAAGTCGTACGAATGGTTACATTAATATTGATCGAGTCTGGGAAATTTTTGAACACATCTCACGTACATTAAAAATGATTTAACCACATACATTCTAAACATTTCAGATATACACTTGATTAGTTTGAACAGGGTGGCCACTCAAGACTTAGAAAGAAATTCCCGAGTTTTTACATTTTCAAAATTTTTTCGGTTTTTAAGATTTAAAAATTCAAACCTTTAAAAATTAATTCACTATGATAATCTATCAATTCATTTATTTATTCATTTACTTTGTCCATGTTGAAGCTCCTATGTTTCCGCTCGCTATTCGAATGTTTTTTGTCTCGCGACTATTTCTATCACGTCAATGTGACAGTTTAGTGGTATACGTCAGTTTGACATCTTATGAAATTGTCTTCACACTTGAAAAAACATGATGTTAACTATTCCCCTTTCATGGAAATGCTTTATCATTCATTTTTAACGACTTAGTTTCAAGGTCCCAATATACCATAAGAATGTTTCAATTTTTAAACGAAGTTTGGAAGTGTTAAATTTTTAATGCTTCAAGTTTGAATTCAGTAATTTTGAATGTTTTTAATTAGAAAGCATATAATTTTCAACGTTTATAGAATAATTAAACTTTAGAGGTTCACAATATTTTAGATTCTTCAAGTGTGAACGATGAAAATGAGTGATTTTTTCGGGACAGAAATCACATTTTTAGTAAAAAAATCTATTCAATCACTTTGAATGTCACTTGATACTACATGATTTGCGATACTTATTAACAATATTTATCATATTAAAAATTTCTATTATTTCAATTTAAAATTATAGTTTTTAAATGCGCACTTCTAAAACAGTTCAATCTTTGAGGCATTGAAGCTAAAGTTTTTTTGAAATTCGAAAATATTTGGTCCGAAATTTCTTAATTTTTTTGAGGTTTCCAATTTTATTGTTAATTTAATATAATTAAATTTAATTTAATTATGTTGTTTAAAATTAATACCTCCCATTTGAAATGAAATTTAAGAGATTTGAAAGATTCAATTTAAAATTACATATTCAATTTCACAGGCTACTAGTTTAAAATTGTCCAACTTATAAAGTTCAATTTAAAATTATTTACCTATGAAAACTTATATCGGAAATTGTACGATAACGTTTAAATTCACATTTCTTCAATTTCAAGTGCTCCGAATTTAAAAATTATCCAATTAAAAGTGTATCTGAAATTATTCAATTTTCGTTGTCCTGAAAAAGTAGTAATTAAAGTTTTGAAAGGTATAGCCTAATTTCTAATTCTGCAACTTTAAAGGATTTAAATTAGAAACTTAACATTTTTTAATACTTCAATTATTCAACACACTTCAATTATTATTCAACACTTTTAATTCAAAGTTCTTCTATTTCCAGCAATTTTTTCTAACTCTTCAATATTGAAGACTTCAAACTTAAAATTGTGTAACTATTGAGGATTTCAATTTGAAATCAATTTTCAGATTCTGTATCATAGCTTCTTAAGACTGAATTTATAGAAAAGATTCAAAGTTGTGAGAATAAAATACCAATTAGATATCTTTCGAAACATACTGAAATTTTGTAAATTATTATACTCCAATAATATCTTTAGAAATTTTCCAAATTCACCAACAACTTCTGTCTTTTTTTCAAATAATTTGAAATCTTTCTAAGTTTTCTTACATATTTTTTCATGCTTTAAAATTTAAAATAGAAGAATTTAAAAATCAATTCTTTGAGAATCTTACATTTTTTTACAAATTACAAATTTGAAGATTTTTACTTCAAACTTTCGAAACTTAATCTTTCAAAATTAGTCAGCCTAAAATTAAAGCGTTTTATGTTGAATAATTTCAGATTTTTTTGAGATTCTACAATTTCATTTTAAATAAATTATAAGCCTGAATATTTCATAATTTCAGATTAAAACGTCGTTACTTCAAAACGATATTTTTAATTTAAAAGGTTCAAAATTGAATAACTTTATATTGAAGCCTCGAAAAATTCAAAACTGAATTGAGAGTCTCGGGTTCAAAAATGAATAATATCGAATTGAAACAAAAAGTGTTTAATGTAAAACTTTATGAATTAAAAAGGCTCTGATTTCCCAATTATACAATTTTGAGAAATTAAAATTTTAAACCAACAAATTTTCTGTATTTTAATTTAAAAGTAGTGAATTTGAAATTCTTCCAGAAGTGAAAAAATAACTCGCTGACAATGAAATGTTCTGAATTAAACAATTAAAAATATAGAGACTTGAAAATTAATACTTTAAAATTCAAGTCTTGAAAACTTAACGATTTTATCATAAGTTTTAAAAATTCAACCATTTAAAATTAAGAGTGCTTCAAACTCTAAAAGTTCCCATTGAAATCGTAGCAATTTTAAAGATCTTCATAAAGAAATCATTCAATCTCACATTATTTCACAAGGCATCAAGTGACATTTCAAGTGTTCGGATAAGTTGTTCTACTAAAACCAAAGATATCTTTGCTAAAACTAAGGACTAAAGAAATTCTTCTTCGGAAAATAAATTCACTGTCATTTTTCAGTTTCAGGGTTTCTACTACTCCACTTCCACAAAAACAACTGTACACCTAGAACTTTTACAATGCTAATGCACAAAAATGTTTGTTTTGAAATTTATCTTAAACATTTTAGTGACAACAGTCATACAGAATTTTGTAAACTTCAAGTTCAGTTTTTCGAAAATTCCCTGATGCTTTCAGGTTTTCCCTGACAGTCCCTGACTTTCTGGAATTCCCTAACCTGTAGCAACTCTGAATTTTTTGATCCAATGGCTACTCTACTTTGAACGATTTGATGTTGTTAGTGGACTTACGTTCTTGTAGGGCGACGGGAACCGCAGCTGTAGGAATTAATGCAAATTGTAAAGGCATTAGGTTCCTCTTTAGGCGGCATGCAATCAGATTATAGAAATATTAGTGATTTTATGAAATTCTTAAATTGAGACTTTATCCCCTACTCACGTTCGACGGCTATTGATCTCGTTTTTTTGATAGCACCCTTCACTGACATTCTGCGTTTCAAGTTCTTCGAACTTTTTACGGCTGTACGAGTCAAAAGACTTGTACGATGAGGGAAAGCCTTCAATAGATGCTCATCCAAATACTGCTGTACCTGTCAATTAATTTAAAGAGTCGAGTTAGAATTTGTGGTTCCCGGTGGTTCCTATAAATTTTGTGAATTTCATACCAGGGGATGCAGTTTGTCGGGTCGTCCGTCCTCAGCGCTTCCGAGAAAACTCAAATTCGTGATACAAGACGTACTGAGAAACTCATTCAGATTCCCCAAAGAGACACGAGTACCATTGATGTATCCACTCTTCAGTTTCTTCATCGTCGTGACCATCGCTAGTGGGATCTTCCCCTGATCTGCAAGTTTCAGGATTATTCTTGTGGTTCTAAAAAAATCAAATTTGCTAGTTCTCAAGGGACAAGCAAGCGTTTAGAGAAATATAGAGTTATGAGCTCTCGCTAAAATTGAAAAAGCGTTATTCAGTGTTTGGAAGTACGGTTCTGATAAAAAAAAAAAATAATTTCGAACGTTGTATTTTAGTTTTAAAGAAGATAACAGGTGTGCAAGACTTCAGGTTAGATCTATAAACATAAAGTTATTGGTGAAGCCTAAATCCACCGCCATACCTAAGTGATTATGAGTAGCAACAAGTGTTACGGTCGGCCTGCCAAGTATTTGTCTCCAGTTGATGGTGAGGAAGGCCAAGTTGTTTGTGAATGTGTTGGCAAGTAGGCCCGCATCATTTGTCATATAGAACTCCTCCGGATCAAAGTTCTAATACAGGCAACATACGGACACGCAAACGAAGACGTAAAGAGTCTTGCCAAATCTTTTTTTTTATTATCAATTTATCATCTTAGATCGAAATTGAATATAAAAGAGATTACAAACAACGAAGATGTACTCTTTTGCGGAAGGATGAATCGGTATGAGCTGCTAATTGTAAGCGAAGGGATGATAAAGAAACAAGCACATGCAGTTGGCTTGCTGGACGATTGTTAGAACAAAGAATCTTTAGATTCGAACTTAAAGAAAGGATTTCCACTCGACAAAAAGACACTTAATCCAAAAGCCATAGACTCATAACTCCAAATAATGTTAAAGCAATGTCCTTTTTTATGTTTCTGATAATAGACCTCAAGAAAGGAGCTAGAATTCTATGGTTTCGGGATTTGACTTTACAGTACCTAGGTGGATATTCTTGAGGGGCATAACCACAAGAGGACGGCCTAACATATTCTGCCAGCTAGACTTCAAGAAATTAATTTCGCCTTTGAATATGTCAATCATGAGCTCATAGTCCGATGCGATGTAGAAACGGGTCATGTCTGTCAACTGATATTTTGTACAGAACAAGTTTGTGTGAGAAAAAAAATTCAGAGTACATACTTAAAATATACGAACATACCAAATATACCAGAAACATACACAAACAAAAAGGTAAGACATGAGCGGAATTTTACCTGGGGAGTGAAGGCAAATATTTTATCATGTAGTGAGTAAAGTTTACTCGTGCTGAGGATTCCCACGTCTCGAGAGTTTCTGCCAGATAATCCGAGCTTCTTGTTCCTGCCTAAAAAAAAAATAACTTAGTTTTAGTTTGAAATAATATAACGGTGGCTACATCAGAGTAGCCGCTAAAGGGAAAGAAAAAAATTCCCGGTTATTTTCCGGTTTGAAATCAATTTTCTCAGTCACTGAAATTTTAAAATTCTAACTGAAAATTTTTAATTTTGAGAAATCAAAACTAAACTGCAAATTAAGGCAGTCAAAGTGGAACTCTTGAGTTCGAAGCTTTCAAAATAAAAACTTCAAACATTTAAAATTCTCCTAGATAATACAGACAATAAATGTATCTTATTCATAAAAAATCTTTATTAAAAAATATTTTTAAAGAAAGCTTTCAAAAAATGAATTACAATCATTTAATAACAAAATATATTTAAAACTAAAAAATATAATACTAGAAAATAGAATAAAAATTATTATTAAAAAAAGTTTAAAATATTTAAAATATTTTAAAATATTGAGAATAAAATTTAAATTATTGAAAAAAAATCCTTAAGAAAGAGAGAAAGAAGTATAATATTTCAAAACTACTTAAAACGGATAATAGAAGACAAAATGACGTTCAAATTTTCCCAAATTAAATTTTTTAAATAAACCGAGGACGTTTTTTCTTCTTTCTCATACCACAAAAAATAGACTTAAAATAATAATTGAAAAAAATACTCCCGGCTTACAATCCGGTAGATTATTAACCTTATTACAAAATTTAAAAATATTCAAAATCAAATTGAAATTAATGAAAAAAAATCCTTATAAATTGAGTGAAAAAAAAATATATTTCAAAACTACTTAAGCCGGTTAATGAAAGACAAAATGCGATTCAAATTTTTCCAAATTAAAATTTTTTAATTGGCCGAGGACGTTTTCTTCTTCAGTATAACACAAAGAAAATATACTAAAAATAATAATTTTGAAAAAATACTCCCGGCATATGATCCAGTGGATTACTGACTTCATTACAAAATTAAAAAACATTAAAATGAAAATTGAATTCACTGGATATTCCCGAACTTAAAAAATTCCGGGTCATTTCCCGGACCAATGGCCACTCTCGCCTTCCGTTACGCTGATTCGTTCTCCACTACCACATGCGCAGATCCGCTCTGCGCATGAGGGCACAGCGTTCTATTAAAGAACACCTTTTAGTATTTGGTTACGTTTGCGTTATGCGAAAGAAGTGTTATTTTATCTCTTTGTGGATTTAAGTGAACAGTTAAAAAATCCAGCTGTCTACATTCTATACGTGCAATTATTCTCCGATAAATCCAAATTTCGTTTCTTTTACTCGGCAAGAACTGACTAACATTAACATGTACCGCTCAAAGAAATTTGAAAACATACCGGAGTGTGTAAAAAGTGATGGGAGTGACTGGAGAGACAAAAACTGTGACGTGAACAACAACGAACAAAAAACCGTCGCGAAGTTTGTAAAAGATGACAACGACGACGACCAGAAAAACCGTTTTCAGACAACACGGACAGATTCCGTGGGTAAGAAACGCAAAAGAGACGAATCTACGGTGATAACGCCGCACATCGAGAAACGAAATTGTTTTACATCCTTTAGGACTGACTGGATGAATGTCTTCTCTGAATTTTGAAAACTTAGATCACGAACCGTAAAAATAATTCCGACAAGGTTACCCTTTTAAGGGCAACCGCCCAGATTTATAATTTCGGTGGACTTTAATTTAAAATAGTCCATCATTTTTATATCTCTGGGGGCCACATTTCTTCGTCACGTGTTTTGAGTTTCGAATATAAGGTACTTTGTTTATTTTGGTTCTGGCCTGAAGATACTTTGTTTGAAAACGTTTTTCTAATGTTTATATTTCGAAGATTTCAGAACAAAAACTAATTGAACTCTGGACACAAGTGGCTCGTTCGAAGCGTCTCTAGCGGAGGGAAATGCTCTTAAACATCCCATCCAATATCTTTGGCAAAAAATGAAGAAATTTCTCTTATTATGAAAATTCTTAAATAAAGTTAAACATCAAACCTAGATATGTGTAGAGATGGCTGAGAACTTTTGCTGGCTGAACTTCAGTGGGCGCAACTTCAGCGATTGTTTGAACATGAATATCGTGCTGAGCAATTTTTTCTCTGATTTCGGCATCTTCTGCGAGAATTACAACCTGAACAACAACATCGGGTTTCTTCTCGCTGCAGAGTCTTCGATTCAAAGGATCTAATTCACCAACTGCTAAAAAGCCCTGAAAAGAATATAATTCATAAAGCAAACTGCATTGGGATATAAACCGGGCTAACGCTGGTAAACTTTTTTGAAAGTTTGATTCAGGGAGGTTGCTTACCTCTTGAAGCAATTTTCCTAAAATGTACAAAGATTGGCCACACATGAAGGGACATCTGCCTAAGGCTTCTCTTTCTTGGCTACCAGGATCTGCATATTCGGCTGCTACATTGTCAGACCCAACTGCATACAATTCTGGAACTAGTCTCATTCCATCATCAGTTTTAATAGTAATTTTCTCTAATTTTTTGGTGTACTCTTCGATTAATTCCTTATTTCCTTGGAAGCAGTAATCTAGGATTAAATAACAGAAGAAGAGGGGCCATTCGCATTCGATATTCTCGAACATTCTTAATTCCCAGGGCTCGTAGTATAATCTGTAAATGGTAATCCATAGTTATCTTAAACTTAAATACACCTTATACTTTTGAATCCAACTGACCTATTCGGATCTTCTTTGGGAGTTCTATGCCCATCCCTCAAAAATCTCTTGCACCCAAATCTTCCCTGCAACTTTTTCGTGATCGTGTCCCTCGTCAGTTGAATCAAATGAGGTTCATCGACTGCAAAAGCAGGGAAACTAATAATAGACAAAAGTCCACTATCAAGTTCCTTCGAATTGGATTCCCTCGGCAACATGGATTGCAGAACAGCCTGACACTTTTGAGCCTCATCTGCCAAAACGTGAATCACTGAAGTTGGACCTCCTCTAGCCCCAAAAAGATCCAATTCATTCATAGCTTCCATCGCTGCTTTTGCCATTCCGATACTGCTTGCATTTAATTCCGGTAACCCGTGATTAGTTTTGTCTCCTCGCTCCCAAATTCCATAATCAGGAGTGCAATATGCAGATTCAATGTAGAAAACTAAATTCTGAATGAAGGCTACTTCGTCGAGATTAAAAACTATCTGAAGACCGGAAGCAGTCATCTGGGCTAAAATGAGAAGATAAAGAGAAACAGCATCAATTTGAAGATGTCCCCATTCACCATCGCCAACTACACTTTGTCCGGTTGCAGAACTGTATTTGGCGTGAAGAGCATCGAGAGGATTTTGGGTGGATTTGAATTTTTCGACTTTGTCTTTTTGTTGCATCATTGCCATCAATAATCCTCTCATTAATTTTACGCAACTTTGTTCGAGTTCGTAGGTTTTCGCTCTCTCTTCGTCTGCATCTGCTATTTTTTTGTAGGCCATTGAGAGGCCCCAAACGGCGAGAATTGTGTAGACGTTGTCGCGAATCCAGGCGTGATTATTGTCGGGACTTGCTGGGAAAAGTCCCGTTACTGGGTTTTGATGATTCATAATAATTCTGGCGACTGCTCGTTGATAATAGTCCAGGCGAACGCCTGAATTACTGCGACTCCGCATTTTGATTGTGAAATTGTGAAATTCTGTTTAGAATAATTGAAACAGGAAATTATAATTTCAACTTGGGATGAAGCTTGGATAATTATTTTTACAATTATTTTCAAGAAATTTCAATTAGTACTGAGATTATTTAGATTGCCATTACTTTCAAAATTTAAGTTTCTTTCATGGACTTGAAGGACTTTTTAACTTTTTTAAAAGCAGAATTCCTAGTTGAAAAGTTTTTACAAAAAAATGAATGGACTGAAAGAACTGAATAACAAATTTTTACGATCCCAGTGTAGTTGAAAATCTGAAATTGGGCAAAATGTTTATTTGAATATAAATTTAACTTATTTTTGCAGATTTTACCATTTTCTCCTAAAATTCTTATATTTTATACTTTAATATTCCTTTTACTTCCCAAATAATGCCAGTGAAATGATTTTTTTCTGCGTTTTTAAATATATTAATCTATATTTTTCCAATATACATATTTTAAAAAGCATTTTTTAAAATATTGTAGACCGAATCCATTTCAAATCAGGCAGGGTCTACACTTCAAGTCGCAGAATCTTTCAGTGACGAAATATGTTGCTTTTTAGAGGAAATTAGGCGACACGTATTTTTTCGATTTGAGAAAAAACATTTTTCTATTTGAAAAAAAGCACCGTTTTTTTCTTTAAACTTCTATAGTTTTTGATCTAATTAAGATATTATAATTTTCTTTTTGGATTCTGATGAGTTTTACCGCTGTCCTTAGAAGCCCGTCGGAAAATTTGGAAGAAGATTAAAATTAACAAAATGGCGATGATTTGCACGAAAATATAAAAAGTTTTTTTTTTAAAGAACCAAAACTTACATTTTATGTTGAATTTGGCCATTTATAAGGAAGACATCCTGTGAGTTCTATGTGGGTTAAACAATTTTTGTGGCCAGGAGAATTATAAAAAAAAATCATCGAAATTTCCCATTTTTCTCGGTAACAGCGAACAAAATGTTAGGATGAAATTTTGCACGTCTAAAAAAGTTCTACAACAAATACCTCCTGCTCTTTTGTGATATCTTTCATCGTTTGCGAGAAAAAACGGTTTAGCTTGCATTTAACAGATAGGATGCCTTCCTTGTATAAGCGAAACTATTTTAAAAATATGGGAAATAATAAAAAAGATGGCTTTTTCCAGAAAATCTTTTTTCTTTATTCGAATTTCGAAAACATGAAAAAATCATTTTCTGGAAAGACCCAACTTCTTTATTTTTTCCAATATTTTTACAAAATTTCCACTAATGTAAGAAAGGCATCCTATCAGTTTAATGTGGGCTGAGCCATTTTTGAGTGGGGGAGAACTTTTTTTTTCTAAAGAAATAATTTTCTAATTTTTCTCGTAAACGGCACAAGATATAAAAGAGCAGGAAGTATTTTTTGTAGAACTTTTTTTAAGGTGCAAACTTTTCTGTTAACATTTTTTTGTACCTTTCGTTATTTCTGAGAAAAACGCGAAAATTCGATTATTAAAAAAAATGCTCTTGGCTACAAAAATTGTTTAGCCAACATAAATCTTACAGGATGTCTTCCTTATAGAAGGCCAAATTCAACAAAAAATTTGAGAACAATATAAGTGTGGATTTTTTGTTGAAATAGACTTTTTATATTCTCAAACAAATCGTCACCATTTTGCTAATTTTTAACTTTTTTCAAATCTCTGACGGACTTCCGAAAAGGACGGTAAAACTCATCAGAATCCGAAAAAAATTAGAATACCTAAATTAGATCAAAAATTGTAGAAATTTAAAGAAAAAAATGTGTTTTTTTTTCTGAAACATAAACGTCAAAATTCAATCACTCGCAACTGCGTGGATTTTTTTTTCTCAAATAGTAAAAATACGTGCCGCCTAATTTCCTCTAAAAACAGCATATTTCATCGCTCAGAGATTCTCCGACTTGAAGTGTAGAACCTGCCTGATTTAAAATGGATTCGATCTATATTTATATGTAATTAACATTTTTTTTAAAAACAGATAATTAGGGGCTTATAACTTCAACAGTTACAATAGTTCTGGAACTGTATATTTTTCTTGAAATTTTTCCTTAATTGTACAAACCTGACAGAGTTGATTTACATAATTTTTGAAAAGTACTTTGCAGAAAATAAAAATAATATTATCTGAAGAATCTTTCACGTTTTATATTTTTAGTTCTTTTAATAGTAGATTTCATAAAATTGTTGTTGAATTTACATTAATAACATAGCATGAAAATTAACACAAATGTACCAAAAAGTATGAAGTAATATTGTACTGTTTTATATTTTTTATTTTAGCTTATTGTACAACTTTGTTGTAAACATTTTTGAGTTCTTTATAGAGTTTTATATCTAAAATTTAATCCCATGACCGAAAAAATTGTGCATCAAAAATATAAAAGTATAAAAGTCTTCATTCTTCATTGGCAAGAGATTGTATTTTATTGTCAGTTATTGTAGTTTACTTTAAATTACTTTTAATAAATAGACTAACAATGTAGATTATCGTAAAAAAAGTTGGAATATTTTTTTATACAATTTATAGTATTTTACAGTTTGTACAATATTGTAAAAAATGTATTTTTCAATATTGCTGTAGTTTTTTATGGAAAAAAGTAATATTTTTTTGTACAATATTTTCCAATGCATAAAAGATAGGACACTTACGAAACTATTTCTATAAAATCTTTCAAAAACAACAAAAAACATTCCACAATCCTTAAAAAAGAACACGCCCATTAGCAAACAATAGTACTTTTTGAATGGTATTCTAATTTACTGTACTCCATTCAAGCATTAAAATAAAAAAAAGTTGTTATCTTGTTGTACAACTTCTTATCCAATAATTTCGTATATAAAAAAGACAAATATTTTACGGAATTAATAACAACTTTCAGAAACAACAAACAACATTTCACCTATTGTTACATTCACTTTTGACAATAAGTATTGTAGCATTTTAAGAACGAATGTGTGTCAATAAATGAAAAGAATTATTTGCAATTATCAATATATCAACAAATCGAGGTCATGATCTTAAATAACACTAAACAATGTTGGAGTATTGTTGAGTTCATTTGAGGTTAGAAATACCTTGAACGTTGAACAGTAGTTAATTAATAATGGCACGTGAAAGCGTGAAAATAATTGTCGCGTAAAAAAGACGTAAACTCTAATTCTAACATTCTGTTTTTATTCCCACTTGTTGAAATTGTTTTATTGTCAAAAATTCACTTCATTTCACCACTTTCGCTCCAATGTGGCTTGCACATGAACTGACATCGCTGACTGCGCTGACATAGGCATAGGCAGGACATTGGGATTGGGACATGAACGATACACGTACCCCCGCAGAAACAAACTCACAGATTTTCTATACGCGTACAATTTCGTACAATGTGAAACGAATGTCAATGATGTCAAATATATACTGATCTTCATTCTTGAGAGAAAAATCAAGCGATGACTGTCATAAATCGGAATGAATAACTTAATTGGAATTCGTGGAAAATTATAAAATTAAATTTTTTAAAAATTATACAAGATATAATAAAATTTATGTTATATAAAGAATACAATAATTATTATTAGCTCAGAGAGATGACATATACAACACTGCGACGTGATAATTCCTAACGATTAGATTTTTCATTATAGGAAATTGAGGTCGATTGTTATCGTTTGTTATTTCATAACAATATAATTAAGAAAGCTCGAATAATATTGTTTGTAGAAACAATATTCGTATCCGAAAAATTTGAAAGTCAGACCATATATTTAACATTCAAAACAATACTTTCACCAAAGAAATATCTTTTGCTTTCACTTCAAAAAGTGGAATTATATTATATAAAGGGTTCAAAATTTTTATTCTTTTATAAATAAACCATGTTCAGTTTATAGAACTTTCAAGGCTGTAAGATTTCTAACTCAAATCTATTACAGCAAAGATATTGATTGCAGATTTATAATTTTTATATTAGCAGACTAGGTATTTAACGTTGTGACGTCATTTGGAAAGATGGGCGCACGCCGAAGACCAAGCAAATAAAAATTGTTGGATCGTAGAGGGAAGTTGAATCATGTACAAATTGCATCGGAAGAAACTTTATTTTTTCAGTAACTTGGAAAAAAATATTTTACTATTAGCAGACATGGTGGGAGTTGGGAGATTGCTCACGCAATACGCAATGGAAAAAGAGACTCCCACAAAATCGGGCTGCTAAATGCGCCCTCTTGGCGGGTGGACCTAGGTCCTGAGAATTACTTCGCAGTTTTCGGGAGTTTTCAGACGTTACGCGTCGGTAATTAATAAAGCTAGAGAGTTACCACCGGAGTTACAATTACAGAAGAGACCATGAGTACCAGGGTTGGGAACATAATTTACTCTAGGTAATATACGTGGTTTTCTACAGTAATATGCCAGGTATTTTACCCGTTTAGTTATCTACACATATCTTTGTCTACACGATGTAAATTCCTGGCAACATAACCTAACTTTCGCAACTGAGTCATACGGTAACGTCACGTTCCGTGGGTAAAATCACTTTCTAACAGACCATTAACGTTCACCATGTAATTTACCGGTCTTTTTCAACAGTTTTCTACGTAAATTACTTCATTTATGTAATTTACGTAGAAAACTTGGAGTGACGCGTCACTTCGCCTGATGATGAACCCTAATGAGCACTAACTGCAAACTGCACAAGAAATATTTGCTACCCGAATATTAAATGTTTAACATAAAATTATTTGTATTAATTACAATTAATATTAAGTACTTATAAAACTTACACCTGAATTGTTTTTTGTTTTTCTAAAAACTTCATAAATAAAAATATGTCATAAACGTAATAAAAAAGAAAGGAAAAAGATGAGATTATAGGCACTATTAATTTATTATCAGCAGCCTTTTAAATTAGATCATTTTCTTATGAATATTTTTCTTTTTTGACGTGCGGCCTTCTGCGCTTTACCCATCCATTCTTAAATTATGTATAAATAACCTTATTTTGTCAAATCCTACCGACACTTGAAATATTCAAAACAGAATGAAGCTGTATATGGTTTTGCAGCTTGACTTTTTCATCAAAATTTATCAATGACTACATTCACACCATCCAATCACCATGAATATATATATATATATATATATATATATATATATGGGGTCGGCAATGGGTCTGCAAGCAGTG
>JAUMHM010000072.1:9015914-9029988 GCA_032362435.1 Melikaiella ostensackeni | reverse complement strand
TTGCACTGCACTCGCATGACAAAACTGCACATTTGGAGCCATTAAACGGCGTCCTATCTTCATTCGTTCTCAAAATTAAGTTTTTGTAAATAAACCAACGTAAAAAGTAAACTATTGGATATTTCAGCATTTTGAAAAATGCATTGCATTCGGGAATGTTCGGAGGATATCTCTGAATTTTTTCAGATTTTTCCAAAGATCGCCCTCCTTCTGAGAACAGGTCAAAGTGAACCCTTGAAAAAGGAGGCCGAAAAACCCTGTTTTTTGGGACGTTTTGCCCTCTAACTATTGAAAACCCATTTTTAGGATAAAAGTGAATATATCGTTGAGTTCGGAAGACTTTAAGCTTTCAGACGGTTTTTTAAGACATTTCAGAGATTTTTTTTGTGCGAGTTGCAATCAGAAGAAGTGAGGGGCCTCGACATTTGGCTCCGACTTTTAGGTAATGGAGTTTTGGCAAAGTGTACGTGTTGGAACATTATCACATTTTTCTCAAAAAATAATGGATTTATGCGATAAATTTGTGAGATATAAAGGACGTACTTTTTTTAGGGCTATGAGTTTTATTCAAGACTTTTTCCTCACACACCAATATTTATCCAAATACAGTGAAAAAAAATGAAACAATAGCCGTTTTTTGGGCTTTTGACCTTAAAAATCAAATTTGCAGGTATTTTCACTATCATTTTCGTAATCAGCGAGTCAAAACTCATGGGTATACACAGTTTCACATCAATAGGAGGTAAGCACTTTTCGGAACTGCATTCTTCTCTTGATTTGACTTAAATAGAAACTGATGAAAATTATATTACCTATTATCACCGATTGGCACATAAAAACAATTTGTTCGGGAAGGACACTAATTTTTAATTCTAATCATTGAAAATCATGAAAAGAATATTGAATTATGCAAACAGATTCTATTTCTCAATCATTATCCGATTGCCTTTATGGACAAATATATGCAAAACAGAATTATTCAAATGAAGAACAAAAGCAATAGTCACAACAAAAACAATATACAGGATTACAATAGATTCAATACGGCAGTCTTACCTTATTTTGGAAAAATCTCAAGTATCTTGAAATCAATGGTAGGAAAATTGGGCTTACATACAATACATGGAGTTCCATTTCAAAAGTAATTTTATCGTGAAATTGGGTCAAGATAAATATGAGAAACTTAATAAACAATGTGTGTTTTACAAATTTAAATGTTGGCAGTGTGATGCAGTTTATATAGGGCAAACAAGGAGGTCACTTAGAACAAGAAAAGAGGAACATAAAAATAATTTTCATAGAAGTGCAAGATATTACTCGGTCCTTACAAAACTAAGCTTCACGCGTGGTCATGATTTTAATTGGGATGATTTAAAAATTTTGTATTGTGAGAGAAATCCAAAAAAAGAGAGAATTCATGGAAATATTATTTATAAAGAGAGAAGGTAACAAACCTATTAATTTAAAAAGAGATCTTCCGAGATACAAAAAAATTTGGGTTGCAGTCATTAATTAGATACATTGACTGTAGTTTTGGCCAGAATTTCGCCTATGTGAAAATCAATTTTCAATTGAAGAATGAAATAATTAACTTTAGTTTTTATTCAGAATGTTTGCATATGTGAAAATCATTTTCAATCAAGGAATGAAACATTTACCAAAATAACAATGGTATTAATTATTATCTCTGTTTCATTTTCAGGTAATTATAATTTTCTTATCTAATAATATCTTCATTATTTGTACCTGTTGTTTTCCTATAAATTACCTCGGATGAGAAAGTCTTAATTGCTTTCGAAACAAGTTGGTCCCCAGTAGTATAAAAAAGACAGAGAAAAGAGTAAAGTCAAAAAAAAAAAAAAATCTTGGTATTAAATCTGTAGCCAACTTCACGCTATTGACAAAAAGTCAGTATCAGAGACTCAGAGTGTATTAGAGTACTAGTTATACACGCCCCGCACCTACTTCTTATGCATTAAAAGTTGCACAGTAAAAAGTAAACCTTGAATTTTAATTCAACTTACTTTCAGGATTGCCTTAAATTCATTATGTTACTTAATTTATGATATTAGGGTGAATGTAAAGTCAGTCTTGTCTTGACGGGATAGTGATTTAAGGTCGAAAATGGACGTAAAAGCCGCATAATTGATCTAACTTTTTCATAGCAAGCATCTAATAGCAGAAAGTACGTTCCAAAGGAGATAAATTTCATTTGATGCGAGCGGAACTCGCTCAAGTACATCACGCGCATGACGACGTGTGTGCGCAAGTGCGATGCGCGAACAAGAGATGGCTTTGTTGGTCTTCACAGAGGCAAAGGCACAGAGGTTAGTGGAAAAAGATAATCGACTCAATAAAATCACAAAATAAAGTCATTCTTCCGTAATATACTACCTGGATTTCTTATAATACAGTTTCTTCTCTTAATTTGTTATAGTAAAACAGTCTTAATCGTAACTTTTTAGCAGATCATAATTCCTACTTTTTTGGTTATATTCACGCAAAAAACTTCAATTTCCAAGTTACAGTTTCCAACGTGCAAGGTAATAATATTTTTTCCTTTTATATTGAAATAAGATTTGTCGAAATTGAAAAAATTATGAACTACTCGTAAACCATTTGAATAATTTTTCTTTCTGTTAAATTTAGCTTTTTACATTCAATCCACTTCAGGCGTAAATTCATCTCGATCGACAGACTGTCTGTCATGAGTTCACCTGAATCTCCGCATCAGGCATCTCACTTCGCGAACAAAAAATGGCGGACTTTTTTCGGCAAAGCGAGTGGACTTTACAATTTCCAACTAATGCCGACTTTTCGTCGTCGCGTTCTTCTTTTGATCACACCTTGAATTCCGTTGCCATATGGGCGGACTTTACGGTTTACTTTTTACTGTGTGGATTTTCAAAAGGGGATCGAAGAAAAAGTATCGTGTGCATCACGGAAAATATTTTTTACGGACTGTTTTCTACATACATGTATTAAAATATTGATCATATCTCACCCGCTTCCGTAAATGTGTCCCCAGCCACTCAAAGTAGCATAAGCTTCTGTCGGTAGAATTCCATTGTGAATTTCTATTCTTCGATTAGGTGAAAGTACCAAGTCGATGGGTGGTTGAATTATGAGCAAGGCAAGATCGCCCGTGAGTGTTTCCTCATTGAAATGCGGATATATGATTCTCTTTTTTATATTGCGCCTTATTCTACCACCTGCATGCATTGAAGCAGTTAAAACACTATAGGTTGCATTTTTTTCATGAAAGCATTGAGCAGCTGTCAGGATAATTTCAGATGTTATTATAATTCCTCCACACTCATTATATTCATTCTTTTGAACATTGACAATATAAGGTACTTTTTGAAGCCTGAGTGCTCTATTTCCACGCGGCGTTGCATTAATTAAACGTTTATGACGAACGAGAAGATGCGATGTTTTCTCTGGAAGAATTATAAAATCATCAAATTAATTTATCAATAGACCGAATCCAAATCAAAGTAGGCATAAAAGGAGAAGAGGAAGAGATACTGATAATGCGGGGAAATTGGAATGCAAGAATAAGAAAAAAGGAGAGTTTATACATGGACGGGGAATATAATTTAAAAATTCGAAAGATAAGTTGCATAACAAAGAGGGAAAAGAACTATTGCAGATGGTGAGAGAAAGGTGTTGGTATGTAATAGGGTGGTCCAAAAAAATCCTTTTTGAATGTTTCAGTAGCCATCATGGAACCACATCTTCTTCTGGGCTAGACATATACCCACAAATTTCGATATATTTTTTAAAAAATATTTAGAAGTCGCTCAAAACACTTTTATGCCAAAAATGATGTTTCCATAAGATTTTCCCTCTTTTCTCTTTTTGTTGTACATTTAATGTACATTTGTCTCTAATAAGCCGGAAAATCGGGTAGTCTCGAAGTCTAATATTTTGGGTGTTCCTTTTCCACTACACAACAAATTTTCATCAGGAAGTAGATTTTGTTTCGATCCTCAAGAAATAGATTAATGCTATAAATGTGTTTTCTGCGTGAAATTGTTGGTAAATCTATAGCGAAAAAACGTCACTTTCTTTCAGTTTGAAAAAATATATATTTGGTATCTGTACAGGTCATAAAAGTTGTAATTTGCAGGAAGGCTTAGATATAAGAGCACATTTATACTCCTAAATATTTTGTATGCGGGTAGTCGAAATTTTGTTATACTTTCTGTATGCTAGGGCAAAAATCTACTATGAAGATGAGGTTGAAGTATTAAAAATGATATCGTGAAAAATTAACAAAAATTATAAATGTTTACTTTTCCATGCAATGACGATTATAATTATTTTATACTACCATTTTTTTTAGTAAACATCTGCGACCCTCAATTCCTCACCAAAAATGAAAAATTACTATTTTTAATCAATTCCGTGAGAATAATTGCTCAGTGTTATTGCTACATACTTAGCAATTATTCTGACGAAATCGATTAAAAATGGTAATTTTTCATTTCTAGTGTGAGATTGAGAGTCGAAGATGTGCTCTCGAGAAAAAATAGTAACACTAAAAAAACTATAATTGCTATTACACGAAAAAATGAATTTTTTTTATTTTTGTTGCTTTTTCACAGCCTCATTTTTAATATTTCAACCTCATCTCCATAGTACATTTTTCCCTAGTATACATAGAGTACCAAAGAATTTTCACGAGCCGTATAAAAAATATTTAGGAGTATAAATGTGTCCTTATATCTGAACCTTCCTGTAAAATTGCAACTTGTATGACCTGTACAGACATCAAATTTTTTTTAATCTATAAAAATTTAACATTTTTCCGCTATAGATTTATCAACAATTTCATGCAGAAAAGACGTTCATAGCCTTAATATAACTGTGACTGAAAAATGGAAAACTCATGAAAACACCATTCTCGGCATAAAAGTGCTTTTAGCGACCTCTGATTATTTTTGTTTTTAATATATCAAAAGTGGGTCCATTTCTAGCCCGGAGGAGCATGTGATTCCACGATGGCTACTAAAAAATTAAAGAAACATTTTTTTGGACCACCCTAGTACTTAGTGGTAATAAAACTGAAGATGAAAAAGGTGAATTCACGTATGTATAAGAAGTGATTCGTCGACAGTAATTGATTCTGTAATAACAAACATTGAAATATGGGAAAAGATAAGGAAAATGAGTGTAGAAACGAAAGTAGAGTCAGATGTCAATCATCAGGGATATGACTAAAAAATAAATTCGAAGGGAGAGGAGGAAAGCAGAGGTAGGAATAATATAAAGAGAAGTATGGACAGAGGAAGCAAAGAAAGAATATGTAGAAAAGACAGAAAAACTAAAATGCGATAAAGCAGAATCAAATGAGTTTGGGATGAGCTGAAAGGAAAAGTAAAAAAAGCGAGGAGAATGAAAAATATAAATGTTAGGAGGAAAAGGAATAAAAATTGGAAAAAAACTTTGTGGGATGGTGAATGCAAGAAAAAGAAGAAGGAAGTTAGAAAAGCATATAACGACTGAAAGAAAGGAAAAAAGGATAGGTTGAAATATGTGGGGACCAGGTAAAAATATAGGGAATTATGCAAGGGAAAGGAAGGAAGAAAACAAAAAGAAATGGAAGAAGAAATTTGTAGTATTAAAACGGAGTAAGTACTAGCATAAGGAGAAAGGAAGAAGGTCCATGCTATGTGAGAAAGGCAGAGCAATATTAACGCATTGGCTAAATAATTGTGAAAAAATAGAAAAAAAGAAGCATGGGTATGGGAAAAATCCTGTATGAAAAAGAAAAGGTAGAGGTGGTGGAATGGCTGAGGGAACTCGAGAGGAAGAGGAAGGAGTGGAGAAGGGGGAAAGACGGGAGAATAAGTAGACCTGGTGGAAACAGAAATTAAGAAAAATGTAAAATTGATAATTATTGTAAAGAAAAGGTATGTGAACAAAAGGTAGAAATGAAGAAATAAAAAAAAAAGTAAAGCGAGCAGTGATCACGAGGCACAGCTTAAACATGGTAATTTAAGTCGAGGCGTTTGTAGACAGCGTTATGTTAAGGCGTAAAGGCGTTGAGTTAAGGCGCTAGTTTAAAGCGATAGGTTAAGGCGTTGAATTAAGAAAAGTGATATATAAGAGTCAGGGCGAGGTAGTGAGTACAGGCGAGAATCATATGTAAGAAGGGAAAACACCAAACGAACAAGTAAAAATTAGAGAAAATTGGCGGAATGGATGAATGGAGAAATGTAAAAACATGTAATCTATATGTAACGGATAGAGTTCGCATTTTCTAGGTCCTAGTGGCCAAAAAAAAATATCTCGTTATGTTATATTATGGCGAAAATTAAATATCTTGTTGTTTAAGGTGACCCTTATTGAAGTAGATAGAAAAAAACTATGAGAAACAGACAGGTTTTTGTCATGTAAATTCAAACTTGAAACAGATATTTTTCAATTTTTCTGCTTGGTTCAGTCTGAAATTGCTAATAAGCGAAGAGATCGGCAAAGGTAAAATGGAAGAGCGCTAATTTTTCATTTTACCCTAACTGATCTTTATTTTTTTTTGCATGCTGAGATTACTCCCAGCATTTTTACCTGAATCACTTTTTACCCTTTGTATTTTCTGTGTGGATTGGATAAGGTTCTATAATCTACTCGTACCAATATAAGGTCCCCGAAGGCGTTACATTATGTAACCTTGTGTAACAATGTGTATAAGTAGAAACCATTAGAACCTTATAGATCCTTATACAAATTCTATGAGGTTCAACAGCGTCTTTCGCGGAGGGCGATTCAATTACAGCAATGATATCAAGATTTTTTACTCACCAAAATTTTCGTCTAAGAAAGGCCCAATTCCTTGAGAGAAAATGGCACAAAGAATGACGAGACAGAAGCAAATTTGTTTTTCCATTTTTCAGAAGTGAGGGAGACTTTTTATGACAGATTTTAAGAACACGGAAGAGAAGCAGCTTTATTTATACCCAAAAAGTCACTTGACTCGTGAAAAGTCACTTCCTCGTGATCAATAGACAATATTTACATACCCAGATAACACTCATTACTGTACTTATATTTCTGATACAAACTGGTTTTCTCAAGAGTATTAAATGACGCACGGAAAAAAGTGGGTCCCAAATTACTGGATTTGGCATATTGACAGAGCAGGACGAACAATGTTGAATAATATAAGATTTACTGTCTCACTCTGTGAATCCACAGGCAAGTTGAATGAATGAATATTGAATAAAGATAACAATGTCACTTCAAGATAATGATTTCTCGAATATCGACCGATGTTGAATCCTGCTTTTGCTTTTATTCGAATATTGAAAGTTTCCTCTAAAATCTTGATATATTTTGAACTGCCAAAAACAGTTTAGTTTCTTGAAACAATTTCTATAATATGCAGACTTCATGGAGCCAGGATATATCATTTTTCCATTACTGTAAGTTTTTTCTTCATCAAATTCTCTTAGATCCCAAAATTTGGTTCAGATAAGCAATTTTACCACATTGTATTATAATTCGAAGCCAAATTCGAAACTACATATATTGGACAGCTGCATTATAATTCCGAAATTTACTTCTAATTTGAATATGCCGATTTCGAAAAAACATAAAAAAGAAAAATTATTTGGCATGTAATTATTTAATAAGGATTATCACACTGATTATGGAGACAACTATTGATCGCAATAATTAACCGCGATCTGATAATATGTTTCTGAAATGATGATCGTCAGAATTTTGTTATTAGAAACTAATATTAGTTTAAAAAAAAAATGGTACCTTTGTTTGAAGTACAGATCTTACTCTATTACTTGGGACCCTTCAATCAAAGTAGCAGGAGTATTTGTTGGTGAAATTCCATTATGTTATTCTGTTATCTGCATATATGACTAAACCAAGTTTATACGTGGAAAAATTATAAGCAAGACAAGATCGTCCTCAAGTTTATTCGGATTGTAATGTGGTTATATTATTTTATATGACATATAGTGTATTTTTTTACCACCTACAAATAATGAGCCAATTAGAACTCTGTAGTTCGCATTTACATCACGAAAACAGTGAGCAGCTGTTAATGTTCATGACGAACGAGAAGATTTGATGTTTTTTCTGGAAGAATGATCAAAGTATCAGATTAATTTATCAATAGACCGAATCCTTGAAATCAGAAAGCTAAACGTAACCCTCCTTCCCCTCTTTATCCACTCACCTACATACCTCATCTGGCCTTCCCCTCTAATCCTCTCAAACCGCACTAACCCCCCTCCCTCTACTCACTGTCTTAAATACCCTACCTACCCCTCATAGTCTTTCCCCTCTTCCAACCCTATTCCCCCTTTCCGACAATACCTTCCCCCTCTTTTCAACTTATTTACCCCCACCCTTCCTTCTCATCAAACCACTGTCATGCCTTCTATCCTCTCCCTCCGACGCCCTTACTTCCCTACCTACCTTACCAATCCCCATCACCCTACTTACTCAATCACCTCTTACTGCTTAGCCCCTATCTCCATCATACTGATCCCCTTCCGCTATTCGCATAAATTCCACTTTTCCTCGTTTAATCAGAATCTGCCCCTCTACAGCACCCTTCCTCAACCCTATGTTCTATCCCTTCAATATCTCATCCTCATAGACTCCTTCCCTCCCCCCTCCAACCTTCCTCAACCAAGCTCTCAATTCCTTCTTCTCTCTTAAAACCTCCACCTCCCCATCCTTTACCACTATCTCCTCCTCTTCCCTCTCTGAACATATACCCTACCCAACTCATCTCACCATCGCCTACACATTTCTCCCTCCTCTCTGTCCCTTTTCCTACATACCACAGCCGCTGTCCTAGACACCCATCCCCTACCCCTTTACCTTTTCTTCCTCAATACATTTCAGTCCCTCTTTGCGGGCTTCCGGCACTCCTCCCCAACCCTATTTCCTACTGCTACCAATACTTCCCGCCACTCCTATCACTAACGCCTATCACGTATACCCTCACCCCCTTAGCCCCTACCCACCTTCACCTACTTAATGCCGCAAAAACCGACAGAAAAAATAACAAAAGGTTGTTTATAACAAAAGGAATGTTTTATTCAGATAAATACACTCATACCCCGTTAGTGTGCCGCCTTCGGGTCCAGTCGGCACAGTAACGGGGGCTACTAAAATCTAGTTTCAACCGGATTTAGAGCGTCAAGTCAGTAAACACTTTGGACCGCATACATAATCTCTGAACCCGGCACGTACAAAAGTATATGCGCAGAGAGTCGCGATATAAATAACTTCTGATACGCCGCTGACGTCCCTCTAGCACATGTGGAACCCTCCTATAATCCACGCCGAAAACTTAAAAAATTCAGTAAAAATACACTAATTACAAAAGTCAAAATTTTTTCACTAATTATGTCGGAATTTTATGCCAAAAGTACCCCAAAAAAGTTTCTTCCCTCTAGCGAATGTGGAATCCTCCCTTAATCCAGCCTCAAAGTTTTCCAAAAACGGAAAAAACAAAAAATACAATTTTTTAAAAGTTTCCAAAATGTGGCAAAAATATGCTAATTTGAAAACTCAAAATGTTTTCACTGATTATGTCAGCATTTCATGCTAGATGTACCCCAAAAAGCCGCCGATTGGCTAACAGAAAGACATGCTCGCGCAAATTAGGCTTTGGTGACGAGGAACCCAAACTGACATGATAATACAGGAATCAACTTAGGCCTGCAATATACAGGCGAGTGCGTTTGTTGTATATCGAAGAGGCATGGAAGGGAAAAACCTTTAATTAGAAATTGCCGACCCGCTGGCGGGCGACAATTTACCACCGGGTCCCTTCCGCGCCGTCTTCGAAGAACAACAAATGCGTAAACCTAGAACCTGAAAGAAACTGGTTAAAAAAAAAGAAAAATAAATAGAAGGTTTGGAAACAACATAAGTTCACCCGTGCTCCTGGTGCCGGTTCCGGGGATAGAAGGGAAACATTTGTGTTCCGTCTACTTTGGTGGTTCGGTCCTCCAGCTGGACTATATATACTTCGCCTCCCAGTTGCCGTACAACCGGAAAGGACCCACGAAGTTTGGGGGATCGACCCGCTTTGATTATACGAGCTTTATCCGAAAGCACGTGTGTTTTTAAGAGCACCATATTACCCACCCTGTAGCGTGGCTATTGCCTGGGTTGTGGGCGATATTTTTTTTCGATGTAATTTGATTGATACTCCCTCACTTCCTGTTGGAGCTCCTCAGGTCGGGGCTGAGGACTCGAGGCTTCGTGGGTGGGAAGCCTCCATTCTCCCGGCCTTTCTAGTGGCGAGGCAAAAAGTACTTGGCTGGGAGTCTTATCCGTAGCGGCATTCCTTCTATTTCGCAAATTGAAAAGAATTTTTGGTATGTCTTAGTCCCAGTGCCGGTGGGCCTTTACGCGGAGTCTCAGCTGCATTCCTTTCTTCAATTCTTGGTTTCGCCACTCTGTAGAGTTGGATTGGGACTCAGTTAATGCGGCGATCTTCTTAGTTTCAGCATCGCCAATGGGGATAGCTTCGATCCATCGTGAAAAAAGATCGGTGACCACGTGTGAAGACCTCTTTTCCCGCGGGGACCTTGGGTAGGGCCCCATTAGGTCCAGGGCGACCGTTTCCCAAGGATTCTTTGGCTGCCGGTGCCTTTGTTATTCCTTTTCACCAGTTCGGAGCGGTTTGCAGGAAGCGCAAAGAATGCAGGAGCTGATATAGTCCCGGGTGTCTCCACGGATCCCATCCCAGGTGAAGCGTTCCTGGATGGCTCTTAACGTCTCGTCTCCTCCCGGATGATCTGCAACTCCGGTGCCTTGGTATTCAAACAGTAATGTTTCGCGAGAGCTTTGCGGCACTAACATTACGCACCGGATCCCATGCCGGATCCACAGTCAGGAGCCATCGACCATGTATTTTTTATAAAGATTCTCTTCCAGGGACGAGCGGATCTCCTTCTGGGCCACAGTGTTCCATTGGAGAGCGATCTTCTGGAGGTCAGCATCCTCTTGCTGTTGCTGTTGGATCTCCAGATAGAAGTTCGTGGTATTAATGATGACGAGGTAAGTGCCCAGACATCTGGGGTCGAGGTTGTACTCCCCCGGAGACAGATGGTCCTCGTCATCGAGGGTTACCGTGAGAGCTTCTTCGTTTGTCGAACTCGCCAGGGCTCAGGGCAACTCTGCTTGGGAGGTCTGGGTGAGGTTGCCTTCTCGGTAGAAAGCCGAATACTGCTGAATAGGCATCGTGTGAAATTCTGGACGGAGCTCAGCAGGTATGTCCGTGTCGATTTGTCCAAAATCGAATTCGACTTTCCGACTTATAGGCGACCGATCGATCGAATAGATCGTGACTCGCTTTTGCTTACCTGCATAAATACAGCGTTGGGGGTGATTGTAAATCACGGACTGGTCGTCGTTCCAGGGAATGCCCAAGATCATGGGATCTCACATTTCTTCGCCTACCAAGAATGTGGATGTCATGGGACAATTTTCAATGGTGTATTCCAGGTCGATTCCTCCAATCACCTTCATTGAGATACCATCGGCCGCGAGGTTGGGATGGTTTACACCCACTTTCATGTTTATTGGTTTTCCTCCAGTTTTCGGCCTGCAAAGGTTCCCCTTTTCCAGGCTATCCGGCCAATTTGTTTTTCTCGGGACAGTCCCAGTTTGAGTGACGCCCTGGACAAAACCAGCAACGCGGCAAGGCGTCCTTGGCATCAATTTGTTTGACCACAGGGCATGGGGTTCGGTTCTGTGATTGCTTCGGCGACCCGTATACTTCTGCAGTTTGAGTTCGTCCACTTCGGGATTATTGGCAAACGTGATCAAATCGTGGTAGGTCCGTATATTGGTCACTCGTATGCCCTGACAAATGGTTGGCCGCAGTAGTTCTAAAAAAATGACCACTAGGGCCTCCTGAGGTTCGGTTCTCCTCAAGCGTTGGTTGAGTAGCATCTTCTTTTGCAAGAAGACGCCCACTAGTTCCTTTTTCACCCTGCTTTTGTGAGTAGAGGGTGGACAGTAAACGGCCGTGTGTGGCCGCACTGTCAAAGCGCTGAATCAAGAGTTCACGAAAACGATCTCATTCAAAGGCCAGACCTTTGTAGGGCTCCCACTACCGGGCGTTAGGTAGTAGGGATACGTTTGGTGGCCGGTGACTGGCTTGGCCTGGACACTGTTGAGAATGGGTGCCTGTGCACCGTGATTGGGTGGAATTTGAATTCCATCATAGGTGGGTGCTTGAGCACCATTGAAGTTGGGTGCTTGAGCACCGTTGAAAGTTGGAATTTGAGTTCCGTTGTAGGCAGGTACTTGGACACTGTTGAAAGTAGGTGCTTGGGCACTGTTGTAAGTTGGAACATGAGTTCCGTTGTAAGCAGGAGCTTGAACACTTCTGAAAGTAGGTGCTTGGGCACCGTTGTAAATTGGAACATGAGTTCCGTTGTAAGCAGGAGCTTGAACACTTCTGAAAGTAGGTGCTTGGGCACCACTGAAGGGTGGAACTCGAGTTCTGTTGTAGGCGGGTGCTTGGACACTGCTGAAAGTGGGTGCTTGGGCACTGTTGAAGGTTGGAACTTGAGTTCCGTCGTGGGCAGGAGTCTGAATTTCATTGATCGGGTTTTGGTTATTATCAGGAATGGTGAGCGAGGAACGGATGATGGAAGAGTCGCATACGCGACTATAATGAGGAACCCACCGCTCGTGAAGTTTAGAGCCGAAAGGCGGTTCCACGAGCAGTGTTATGGGTTCGCCAGAGGAGGTTTTTGGTTTTTTGTTGGTATGCCTAGACACGTCCTAGGAGACTCCAACACTACGTCTATAAAAGATTTTGCCCTTTTTCCTCCTCATAATAAAAAAAAAAAATAAAAACTAAAAATATAAAAAAAATTTTTAAAATGAAAAAAATAAAAAAAAGTTGTAGATCTCCTCAAAATACACCTCTTATATGCCATAAAGTTTTTCTCAGAAACTAATAATTTTCGAAAAAAGTAGGAAAATGTGTTGTGGCACTTTCCTGAATGGTCACCGAATTAATGTAGGTCATGTTCCTGAACCTTTCCAACGTCTTGTGTGTGGGGGGCACCCCTGTGATTGGTCATAAAAATAAATTAGGTTACATCCATCCCCTTTCCAACCTGTTTTGGGGGAAAGGCACCTCTGTGACTTCAAGTTCATTTTCTCAAAAACTATTAGTCGTAAAGTAAAAATGTATAGCATATAAAATATGTATTTTTAAAAGATCTACAACTTTTATTGGAAACATTTTTGTAAATGTTCATAATTTACTTAGATAAACACAACAAACCATAATTAACGAAGCGAAATTTTGGAATTTAAAAATACATAGATTTCTAAACCATTATAACTCCTATCGCCTTCGTTTATAGCTTTCATTTTTTTGATTCTCGAAGTTAATTTTCCGAACAGGAAAAATCATGAAAAATGCTTTTTTTTCTTCATATTTTTTTTGTTGGCAAATATGAGCTTGGAAAATAACCGAAATTTGAGGGCATGAACAAAGTCGATAGGACTCGTAATAGTTTTCAAAACTTTTTAAACTCCAAAATTTTGATCCGTAAAAAGGTATCTTTAAAGGATAGATCACGATGAGTCTTTTATTTGTATTATATTTAAAACATTTCTGTTCACATGTCAAAACATTGTGAGCATTTTCTTTTATCTGTGTGTGAAAAAATGATTATTCTAATTGCGCAAGAAAAATTTGAAAAATCATACAAAAAAATTTTTCTAAATCCCATAATTAAAATTCCATTTTGAAAAGGGAGGCTGGAGATATTATCTCGACGATTAAAAAAAATTAGGTATACTTTGGTTGATTTAATGCTTGTCAAAAACAAGGGTACAACATTTATTTATTGTTCAATGCCAGAAACACACGGCGTCGACAATTATTGTTCAGCATGGATGGATGCATTTTGATTTGAAAAATATATCGCTTAAGTTATTAACTTTACAAAAATTTAGTTTTATTGAAAAAATAAGAAATTCTATACAAAGCTTGTTGTTTAGAATTAATAACAGTGTTAATTAAAGACAGTTTACATATCAATGTAAGATTCTT
>JAUMHM010000072.1:8990754-9010078 GCA_032362435.1 Melikaiella ostensackeni | reverse complement strand
CCCTTCGTCCTAGGCGTCTTTCGAGGGACTTCTCTGTCCTAACCTATGAAAAGGTACTCAAAGGTCTCAGCTAAAAGTAGATGGAGCCTCAGGTCCCAATTAGAGCGGGAATATTTTAATATTTTCAACCGAAAAAGTGTGGGGTCTAATGGACCCCCGGTGTCATTTAAGGGTTAACATATTTCACACAACGATATTAACATCAATTATTACAGATATTTCACAAGATTTCAAGGGAAAAGATTTGAAAGATTTCCAGTGATTTGAAAGGATCTCAAGAGGTTTCAAGGGATTTTGAGGTGTTTCAGAGGAATATAATGTATTTTAAAGTATTACAAAATTGTTACGGAATTTAATGAGATTTCCTAAGATTTTTAGGGATTTCATGAGATTTCAAGGAATTACAAAAGAGAAATAAAGAATTCATTTCAAACGATTTGAAGGATCTCAAAAGATTTTACAGAATCTCAAAGAATTCTACAGGATTCCAAGACATTTTAAGAGATTTCGAAACATTTCAAAAGAAGCCACGGGATTTCGAAGGATTTGAAAGTATACTCAAATACTTTCAGGGATTTCAAGAGATTAGGAACATTCCCATGAATTTTAAGGATTTCAAATAATTTTAAGAGGATTTCGAAGATTTCACGGAATCTTAAAGAATTGTAAGAGATTTCCAGTTTTTATAGGATCTCAAGAAATTTCCAAGGTACACCAGATTTCGAAATTAGCATATTTAAAAAAAAATAATTAGAAAGTAAGAGTTCGTAAGATTTTCCACATCCCCCTACCCAAAAAAAGCCTTGCGTAATTAATGGACGCTCCCTTATAGATAAATTGTAAAAATCTCATTGTAAGACAAAAGATACAGTGGCGGACTGGCCATGCATTGTTGGTCAGGGAACCCTGACTGCGCCCCCCTTGTTTGGCGCCCCCTAAAGCATATAAAGGCGCCCCAATAAGCTCATAATTTTCAAGTAAATAAATAATTTCTAGAAGAGAATTAATTTCTAGCAAAGGAAAGAGTGAAAAGTATATCCAAGATCCATAATACCCCTGGCTTGCACAAATGCCCATGTATTACTAGTAATACACTTTTTTCTAATTTTTTGTTCATTTTCCCTTGCATTTTATATTTCTAAAGTATATTTTTGTTTAAAAACTTTGATTTTTACAAGGCGCCCATATATATATATGTTTGGCGCCCCGAACGGTCTTTTCCATACCACGCCCTTGGGTATCCAGTCCGCCACTCTGCCGCCACTGAAGATATGTAATCGTGGGTAACCGCTTCTACTAGAGATTCGAATCTTCAATCTACTACTTTAAAACAAAAACAAAATTTTTGTAAATAGTTAATAACAGTAATTAATAAGAAGGAAAAACACATATGAAAAACTGAAAGAAAAAAAGCGTATCTGTTTATAACCTACAAATACACTTAGAAGTGTCTCACCCGTTGTCCCCAACGCATTCCTCGATATTTTCTGACATTTATAACAGAAATAAATGTAGAGTAAACTTTTTAGAAAAAAAAAAACAAGTTTATGTTATGAAATCAACCGACTGTCAACAACTGCCATTTTGAAGGTAAACAATGCAGTGATTGGTGAAAATTTTTGTTTTCATATTGTGATTGGCCTACACTATTGCGTCATTTTATTCAAATGATTTAAATCTTATCCTTCGTCTATGTTAAAAACATAAACAAAATAACGAACTATGTTGTTTCTGATTATTATGAATGTATCAACCGACTTTAGTTAAACATAACCTCAAAATGTTTACGAAAATGATAAAATGCTCAAATTTCGCAATAAAGACATGGATCCTATTTTTAGATTTCGGTTCAATACTTCTCTCTTTGTTGTTCTTTTTTCTCTCTTTGTTGTCTTTTTTTCTCTCTCAGGTCAGCTGTCAAACGCAAAGTCGTAACGGCGCACCTACATTTTTTGAAGTTAAAAGCGTCAAAAGCTTTGGAAAAGTCTCAATTTTCAAACAAATTGAAAATATTTTCTCAGCACCAATAAACGACTCAAAAATAAGAGAACTCGTACAAAAATTGGTAAGTCTAAACCCGAAAAATGTGAGAATATCTCGAGGACCCTGAATTATGATACTTTTCCCCATTTTGCCTTTTTTCCACTTTTCCGGACGACTTACGACCCTCAGAATTTCCGCGGAAAATGAGAGGGAGGCAGCAATCGTAGTGCTTCTGCGTGGACTTGCCTCGTAGTGATCATGCTCGTAGTGAATATTTATCAAATCAGTCTCTTATTACTGTACTCCATTCGCTGCCTTCGATCGGAAAATAAACATCGCGTCGATAGTCGTGTTCGTTTTTGAGGTTAGGTTAACGGGATCATGAAACTCTCCTAGTCCGGCGATTCTGACGGCAAGATTCGGGAACACGAGGTTGTTTTTTCGTCTCGTTCACGACGGGGATGTCGGAGCGATTCCTTGCTCCGGGTCTGTTCGGAAAAATCGTTTCGGGAAATGTCTTACAGTGAAGGCGGGGGACGTTCAATACGAAAATCAGGCAGCAGGTCTCCGAAGAAGCTGCGCGTGACGAAGGCGGAAAATAGTGACAGGACGACGACGACGATCAGTTATAATAATAACTACCACCACCATCATCATCATCACCATCGTTTTGGGGATGGGAGTCAAAATCAACCCTCGATTCACAAAAGGAACCTCTACGTCGTTTCGTTCCCCCTGATTTTTTTATTCAATATCCTCCGGTCACTCATTTATCAGTTGTTCGTCGTTTTCAAATATTTGTATGCCTCGACCTCATATTTGATTCACAGGAGGCAGGTGACAAAAAATTCCTGTCAGCTAGAAATTGTTGTGGATAGGGAAACCGCCGAAAATTTGTTGAGGATTTCGACAAGACAGGAGGAAGGAATGTCACAGATTGTCAAAAGACCGGGACCTGGACCTGGGGATCCTCTCCTGGCGAAGCAGAAACATCATCATCGAAGGGCCTTTGAGTTTATTAGCAAGGCTCTCAAAATTGACGAAGAAAATGAAGGTATTATTTTTAATTTGACTCTGACAATCCAAATTTCAAAATCTTGAAAATTAAGACCCCAATTTTCCGATGTTTATTTTTCTTCTCAAAAGCTTTTATGAATCTTTTTCCTATAAATCACCTACTGACGTATTGACGATCTCAGTCAAGGAAAACAACTCCTTCCGTATTTGGAATCGCATAATGCGCTTGTTACGAAGTCTTGCGGTCGAGTGGAAAAAAATAAATAACAGCATGTGTTTTGTAACTTATCCAGGTCACAAGGAAATGGCCATCGAACTCTACAAAAAGGGAATTGGAGAACTCGAAAAAGGCATTGCAGTCGAATGTTATGGTGGACGAGGGGAAGTCTGGGAAAGAGCTCAAAGACTTCACGAAAAAATGCGAACGAATCTTGCAATGGCCAAGGACAGGCTCGATTTTCTTGGTAAATTCCAATTCCTTTTTGAAAAAACTCGCTTTCTCAAACTAGTTTTCTTTGATTTCCAAATCTCTCATAATTACCGAGTTCTATATTCTTATAAAATAATTGAAAAGACTTTAAAATACTCTTAAATTAATTTTAAGTCTCAAGTGGAAATCTTAGAAAAGTAGACAATATTTGCCAAAAATTCCTGAAATCTGGACAATGAAAATTCAATTTTTCTTGAACGATTTCAGGTATTAAGATTTCACATCTCGATGTTAAATGTATGTGTTCTTGAAATAGGTGACCTGTTTGTGTTGCGCATGTATCAGGGCAATTTCATATTAAATTCATAAAAAATTCATCAAAAGCTAAATGATTTTTTTGGAATTCAGAAAACATTTCGATATTTACATACAATCGAGTCAGAACTAAGTTTAGAATACTAGACAATAGAATTGATTTTTAATGAGACTAGAAGTAGAATTAAATTTCAGATTCATCTGTTATTCAAATCCTGGATTTAAATTAAATCGGGACGAGTTGTTAGAGTAATTTTAGCGATCGCTTCTCGATAATCTGCTTTGTGATTGTATTTTCTTTAGATTCAGAGCTCAAGATGTTGCAAGTTTTTTTATTATTTTTTTAGAGCTCAGGTCATTATTGACCTTTACTCATAGTTATAAAGAAGAAGATTCACGGCATCTTTTTTGTGTGATTTGAGAGTTATTTGAGTTTTTAATCAATTTAGTTTGAATTCAATATCAGGATGTCTACCTGGCCGGGAAAATGGAGAAATGACCGCGAATTTTGTTCACCGGGGAAAAACAGGGGAATGAACGGGAATTTGATTCAGTGACCGGGATGTTTTTTTCGAATGTACTTTATAATATGCGAATTAAAAGTGGTTTCATATGTTTTATTACTCTAATTCTGAGTTGGGACAGTGAATTTTCGTCAAGAATTATAATTTTCACTTTGGAACTGGTAATTTCCGTAAAGAATTATAATTTTTGTTTTAGGTTCACTTTAGAATAGGAAATTCCGTTAAGAATTATAATTTAGGACAAGGAGTTTTCGTAAAAAAATTATAATTTTAACTTTGGGACAGGAATTTTTGGAAATAAATGTAATTGTGACTTGGAACAGGTGATTTCCGCAGAGAATTATAATTTCGACTTTGGGACAGGGAATGTTAAAAAAGAATTGTAATTCTTAGATAGAACTGGGAATTTCCATAAAGAATTATAATTTTTGTTTTAGGTTTTTTTAGAACAGGAAATTTCGTTTAGAATTATAATTTTTACTTTAGGACAGGGAGTTTCTTTAATATTTGAATTATAATAGAAAATGTTGTAAATGAATATAATTCTGATTTGGAACAGGGAATTTTTGGAAATGAATGTAATTTTCACTTGGAACATGCAATTTCCGTTAAAATTTATAATTTAGACTTGGGAACAGCGGATTTTCGTAAAGAATTATAATTTTCATTTTGGAACTGGGAATTTCCGTAAAGAATGATAATTTTGGTTTTAGGTTCACTTTAAAACACGGCATTTCGTAAAGAATTATAATTTTGACTTTGAGACAGGGAATTTTCTAAAAGAATTGTAATTCTCAGATAGAACTGGGAATTTCCAGGAAGAATTATAATTTTTACTTTATGACAGAGAGTTTCCGTAATTTCTAAATTCAAATAGAAAATGTTGTAAATAAATATAATTCTGATTTGGAACAGGGCATTTTTTAAGGTGAATGTAATTGTGACTTGGAAGATGCAATTTCCGTAAAGAATTAGAATGTAGACATGGGAACAGGGGATCTTCGTAATGAATTATGATTTTTACTTCAGGAGAGGGAGTTTCCGCAATTTCTGAATTAAGATAGAAAATGTTGTACATAAATATTTCCTGACTTGGAACTGGGAATTTTTGTAAATATATATAATTGTAACTTAGAACGGGCGATTTCCGGAAAGAATTATAATTTAGATTTGGGAACGGGGAATTTCCGTAAAGTATTATGATTTTCACTTTGAAATGGGAATTTCCGTAAAGAAAGATCATTTTCACGTTGGAGCAAGGAATTTTCTAATAGAATTATAATTCTGAGATAGAACTGGTAATTTCCGTAAAGAATTATAATTTTGGCTTTGGAACAGGGAATTTTCATAAAGAATTATTGTTTGAATTGGAACAGAGAATTTTTGGCATGGTACGGGAAGTTTAGAAAATAACGTCAATTCTTATTTAGAAGAAAATAATTTTAAAAAATCCCTGTTAAGATTCAAAATTATAATAATTTACAAAATTCCCGGTTTCTAATTAGAAATCTTTTGAATCTTGTAAAATGTTTAAAAATCTCTTTAAATCTTAAAAAATCGTTTGAAAACATTCCAATTTTCTGAACTTTTGTAAATTGTCCGGGAAAAAATTAACAATTGACCGAAAGGAAACCGGGAATTTAGAATCATCCGTCGGGCAGACATCCTGAATCTTTTAAAACCTTTACATTTTATCAAGTAAAGAAGATTTAAGTTTACAATTAAAAATCTAGAATATGAAATATAAAATTGGATCCTAATCACAAAAGTGAATGCCATTGATATTATTGAGTTGGTATAGTCTTGTGCAGCATGGCAGAGAATGTTTTCTTTTTTTTTTGTAGCGAGTGTGTGCGAGCTGAAAAATATGGAAATCACAGAAGAGACTCCTGGATCAGAACAAGAAACGGAGGAAGTTTCTGAAGAATGTCCTGGAAAATATTTGAGAGCAAGACGAAGTATACAAAACAATCACAAGCATACGAATCAAAATAAAACGAAAAATACAAATCACACTCACATTCAATCTCAGCCACAGACACAAACACTAAATACTAGGCAAAATTCTTACACTCAAATCCCGAAGCCTCCTCAAAGGCCTCGATCTCCGAAAAACTATCATGCTCGTACTGCCGAAGGTATTTTCATTCTATATTATTTTCATTTCTCGATTTTCCATCTAATTTTTTCACGATGCACCGCATTTTTATCTCACTGGCATGATTGCTTTTTTAATTTTGTTGATGGCGAATTTGATAGTGAAAGCTGGACTGATATCTTGATTCAAATTTAAATTAGTATAGGCATTAGAATTTTAATTAGGATGGAGCCTGGAATTTAAATTCAAATAATAGATGTAGGTTATTGAAAAAAAAAGTATCTAGTTAAATATTGCGCACAAGCATCTGGAAACGTAACGTAAACGAATAAAAATTTCACACAGTTAAAAACATATTACTCGTGTAGAGTTCAGGGTGGCCACAGGACCGGAAACCGGAAATTTTCTTGAGAGCGGGAAAACCTGGGACAGTTTTACTTTCAAGGCTTCAATTTGACAATTTTAAGTCTCCAAATTTTTATTGGTTCAATTCGAAACGTTCATAATTTTTAAATGTACCATTTTTAATGTTTACTTCAAGTCTGACTGCGAGTTACTATTTTACGTTTGGAAGAATTAAAAATTCAACCATTTCAGATTAAAATATACAAAATTTGGTTTGTAATTTCTTAAAATTGTATAATGTAGAAAACATGGCCTTAATAGTTTAAGAATTTATCATGAAATTGACAATTAACGATTAAGGCTTAAAAGCTTAAATTTCAAAGTAGGCCATCGAGTCACTTTTCTAGTATTTAAAGTATGTAAACTTGAATACTTTTAGTTTCAAATATAAAAAAATGGAAACTTCGGTTTCAAATTTAAATTTCTCAAAGTTTTATGATAATTTAGAAATTAAGGCCTTGGTAATTGAAGAATTTTTCATTCATAGCTTTCAAAATTAAATAATTTTAGGTCGAAACTTGATAAATTGGATCATTTCAAATTCAAAGCCTTATTAGTTGAAATTTTCATAATTTACATTTATTTATTGTTATTTTAGAACGATCAAAATCGAATAATTTCATATTAATTTTTTTTATTATACAATTTTTGATTAAGAGCGCATTAAATTTAATTATTGTAAATTTAAACGTTATGGTAAAATTGAAAATTGAAAGTCTTAATAGTTAACAAGATTTTAATTGAAGACGTTAAATTTTTAATAATTTCAGTTTTGTTACTTCATAAATTGAATAATGAGAAACTAATAGCGTTTGAAATTGAATAATTTTGAATTGATTGTTTTAAACTTATAAAACTTTATTTCAAATTGGAAAGACCAATTTTTAGATTAGAAAATTCAACATTTTTTTAATCAAATTGAGATTATTGTTTAAAATTGTGCAATTTACCAATTAAAACCTTTTAATTACTAGGACAATTATAAATCAACGACCTTCAAAGTCGAATAGACTCAAGTTGTACAATTCTCAATTGAAGCATAAAATACTGTCTGGTTTAAAAATTAAATTGTTCAAAATTATACTGTTTTCAACTGCAAGCCTTAATACGTTAAATAATTACATTAAAAACATAAAAAATTGGATAATTTTAGATTGAGAATTTATAAATGAGACATGAGACTATATAAGTCGCTCAATCTTCTACAATTTCCAATCAAATGCCTTAACAGTTAAACAATTTTCCATGCCTCTTTTTCAATCTGTCGAATTTTGATTGCCTCAAATGTAAAAGAGTTCAATTTTGAATAAACTCGGTTTGTACATGTTCAATTTGAATTAATTTTGTATTTAAACGCCACAAAATAAAAATTGTTTAATTTTGATGGCTTCCGCTTTGGAATTGTTTAATTCTGATTGTTTGCACTTGGAGATTTTTTTTTATACTTTAAATAAATTTTTTTTTGAGTTTTGAAGGTTTAAATTTGAAAATTTTAATCAAATAACCGGAATTTTGTTTAAACTGTGTCTTGAATGGCCGCCTTGAGAATTTGAGATCTTTTTTTATTTTTAATATTTCTAAATACTTCAAGAAATATTTGAGATTATTTTTTTTTTAAATTGAGTAGATTTAAAATAAATTAGTGCAAGTTCCATTCTCCCAATTTTGCTAATAAGGCAAAAAAATTAATACAATTGAAAATTGAAATATGTATACTGGTAATAAAAATATAATAATTTCAGCTTCAGGGAGGAAGATGACTCCAGGGAAACGAATTTCGGGAGCTGTGATGAGCAAAAGTCAAACTTTGCCTCGAAGTATAGGAAGATCGACGCCTTCGTTGCCTGGCCATCGAACTGTGCCGATTAAACCTTGTTCAACGCCACCTTCTGTGAAAAGACAATTATCCGTTCCTGGGAATGGTTCACCAATTAGAAGACCCGGAACACCTGGTGCAACAAACAGCAATCGAGGAACTCCAACGAGAAAAGTTCCAAATTTAAAGGGAGTGGATCCTAAACTTGCTCAAGTTATACTTGATGAAATTTTGGAAGGAGGAACCGCTGTTCAGTGGGATGATATCGCCGGACAAGAGGTAGTTTCTGTCTCTCTATATTCAAGGTGGACAACTTGATGAAATAAATGATTTTTTTTAACCCCATCTAATTTTTTCTAGACTGCAAAACAAGCTCTTCAAGAAATGGTGATTTTGCCTTCCCTACGTCCAGAATTATTCACTGGACTGCGGACTCCATCCCGTGGATTATTACTCTTCGGACCTCCAGGAAACGGGAAGACTCTTCTAGCTAGGGCAGTCGCTACTCAATGCAACGCCACCTTCTTTTCCATATCAGCGGCAAGTCTAACTTCTAAATACGTAGGGGAGGGAGAAAAATTGGTGAGGGCTCTTTTTACGGTTGCTCGAGAGCTACAACCTTCCGTAATTTTCGTCGACGAGGTCGACTCACTTTTGAGCGAACGCAGAGATAATGAGCATGAAGCTTCCAGGTATTTCAAAAATCAAATAATATAAGTTATAAATTAATTACAGGGCTCGGACTCACGGCACTACTGGCACTATTTGACACTTTTTTTTAGTGACTTCACTATTTTGAAAAAAATCCACTATTTTCTCGTAATTGACCGCTAATCCCACTATTTCTTCACTTTCCCTTTAAAAATATTTTCGAACTTCCTCGCTCATTGGCTAAAATTACATGTTTACCATCTCAAGTACAGAAATGTATACCGGAAAATAGTCCCAAAGACTAATTATAGAAAAATTAATTTAAAGTGATTTAAATTCGACTTTTAATTTCGGTTTTTAATGTCAATCAAATTTAAACTTTCAAAATTGTATTGTTTAAAATCCATAACTTTACAAATTGTACCATGTTAGTTCAGAAGTGTTAATAGTTAAACGGTTTTAAATTAAGAATATTACAAATTGCATAATTTCTAATTGATATTTTACAATTTAAAAATTAGACAATTTTTAATTAATTGCGTTTGAAATTGAGCTATGGAAAACTAAAACCACCTAACTCCATTGAACCTAATTTTACAGGAGAGATAAAAAACCATTTCAGGGGAATAATTAACAACAGGTTGAGATAATTGTTTTTGTATAGTTTGGAGGGTCAGTTTAAGGACAACTATGTCAAAATAGTTGGCGCTACGTACTCATTTTATAATTAAATGGAAATTTGGATGGAGTTTGGACGGTTTAGCATTCCATAACATTATAATGAAAAAAAATCACTAAGGAAATGATGTGTAATAAATATTTATATGTTTTTCACATTTAAACAACAATTAATTGACAGAAAAAAACGGAACATTTTTATAGATATATATGGATGAAAATCAACACAATTCGCCTCGAAACTTTTTTTTGGAAAAGGTATTTCGTATTCAAGTAAAAGATTTTTTCCATTAGTCCTACTCCTAATTATGATAAAAAATAGTGATAAGCGAGATTAAGGGGGGTACTTTCATTTTCAATTAATTTTTTAAAATGTTAAATAATAAAATTTGTGTCTCAATGCTTGTAAAAACTCTGTAAAGGTAAGTATTATTTGTATATATAGTCGCAGATGCTTAAGATATATGTTAGGATGTATTTTATCTATTGTTTTCAATATAATAAACTAAATATAAATAAATACAGGAATTTCAAATTCAAAAGTTATCGAAATATTATAATGAAATCTTCCTTTGTTACTAATTTCACTCACATCCATGAAAATAATTGCGTGACCGGATGACAAAATAATGAACGAAAAAAATTTAATTTCGTAGGTTAATGGTACTTACCTACTTCAAATCGATAAAACACTTTAACAATTGAAAGGGTCTATGACAAACAATATTTTGTTGATGAACTCAACTTGTGAATGGTCTTCTTCAGTGAAAAAATGTGCGTGACCGGGTGACACCGACAACATTGCTGGTCTAATAAACGATGCAATTATCTTATTTACTTTCGTTATAGCGAATATTTGACAGATTTAATTTTTATTTCGAGAAGTACGCTCAAGAATATTCATTTGTCAATAGATTTAAATTTGAAAATCCAACTTTCGTTAAAAAAATCTTAAAAAACAGTCGTGTGACCGGGTGACATTCAGTTGTGGGGACATTCAAAAACCAAGTTGTATACTACAGTTATAAGTATTAAACTTATTATAAACGTTATTTTCTAATTGTGTGTCCTATTATGAATACATATACCCATAAAAAAGTTAAATATGTAATAAGTAAAGAAATAAACGCATTCTACTTTGGAAAAATGTAGTCCGAGACATACATTTTCACATATTTAAATGATTTTTCTCTCTTGCCAGGTAAATTTTGACTAATTAGTACACAAGGTATTATGGATTGGGTTACGTACTATCAGATCCTATAGTTAACATTCTTTTATAGTAGGTGAACGGAAGCTAGTAGTTTCTCGGGACAGGTTATTGTTGATTTTTTTTATTTTCACGCATCCTTAAACTTTACTCTAAGTATTCAATATCAGAGATACATTTCTTGAAAGGCTATAAGGAGGTTGGATTTGGAAAAATAATTTAATACTTTTCATCCCTGATGTGTATGTATATGAGCCTAAAAAAGTGTTTTCCACACTAACTCAATTTCGTTAAAAAGTGGAGTTAGGCGGTTTTAGCTTTCCGTAGCTCAATTGTGTTAATCCTTCAAAATTCTAAAATTTCATTTCAAATTGCAAGCCTTAGTAGTTGAAATTGAATAATTTTAGTGCAACATTAAAATAAATTTTTGTTTCAAATTTGTATTTGTACAGCTTTTATTTGAAAGCGTTGAAACGTGAATAATTATATAAGGATAAAAGAGTTTGACATTTTACAATTTTTAATTCGATGTTTCATTATTTTAGATTTAAATATATTTAAAAATTCCTAAATTTCAAATTTAAAAATTATTTATCAATTTTATGTTCGAAGCATCCAAAATTGATTAATTTTGATTTAAAAATCTTTGAACGGTTCAAAATTAAAAACGTTCAAAATTGAATAATTTAAAAATAAAGCCTTTTGAAATTAAATACTTTTAGATTAATTTAAAAAAAGAAAAACCTTAATATGTAATTAAAAGGTTTTAAATTTTTTTAATGAACAATTTTGAATAGGGGCATTCATCTTGTACTATAGAATAACAAAAATTTCAAATTTGAGTTTTACAAACAAAAAAAAAGTATTTTACAATATATAATGATGGAGTTTAAAAGTTTTCTATTTTGAAAATAATTCAAATGAGAAACCCCAATCAATAAGAATTAAAATAGGAAAGATTCGAGTTTGGTAAAGAGTAAAGTTAAAACGAAATGAAACAGAAAATTGAAATTTTTCGACTTTGCAAGAAGTTAATTTAAGAAAAAAGCTAGAGCCTAGAAATCATGCTAAATTGAAAAAAAATCTTCAAATTAACCGATTTTTTTAATTCAGACAACTGAAGTTCAAAATGCAGTAGAATCTTTTAGAAATTCAAAATATCTACATAGAAAGCAAAACTATCAATATAATTTTGTGTAATTTCTTTACAATACTTTTTTGTTTAATTTTTGTGTGCCGTATAACTTCAAAAAATTATTGGGTTTAAAATTTATTTCATTTGGGCAAGTGTAATTTGTAAATCCATGGGATTTTATGCTAGAAAGAAGGCAATTCAAGTTTCTGTATGTTGTTTATTATTTTATGTATTTTCCTATACGTATAGCGTTTGATCTAATTTTTTTCGATAAAAGAAAAAAATTGACAAATTCGAGTTCTTTATCTGAAAGTTTTACTCTGTATTCACAAAGAAATAAATTTATCGAAATTTCATGCGACTTATGTCACTTACGCGATTTTTTTAAAAATCATTCTAGTCGATCCGAGGCCTGCGTGATTTCTATTATAAGTTTTTTTAAAAATTCATTTCACTATTTTGTTGCTATTTTTCCAAATTAATGCCACTATTGGTATTATTTTTTATCTTTGAAGTGAATCCGTGCCCTGTAATTACAATTCTTTTATTTTTAAATAAAAGTAAATGATTATTTTTGTTTTGTGAATTTCAGACGTTTAAAAACTGAATTCTTGGTGGAGTTTGATGGGCTTCCTTGTAATCCAGAGGAGAGAGTTCTCGTAATGGCTGCTACAAATCGACCTCAGGAATTGGATGAAGCTGCTTTGAGGAGATTTACAAAACGAGTTTACGTGTCGCTGCCAGATTCAAAGACGAGACTCGTTCTTATGAAAAGACTTTTGGGGAAACACAATGATCCTCTGACTGATGAAGAGTTGAATCGAATGGCGGTTTTGACGGAGGGATATTCCGGAAGCGATTTGACGGGATTAGCCAAGGACGCGGCCCTCGGACCGATTCGAGGTCAGAGATTATTTGTAACTTTAAATTAATAGACGATAGTCACGTAGATGTATAAGAAAAAAAAATGTACGGCTTTTTCCGGTTTGCAACAATTTGTTCTGATCATTAAAATAGAAAAACTCAAGCTTTGAAACCTGAAATTTTTTTTTCAATATGAAGTATTAAAAACTAAAGTTTAAATCGAATCATCAACGTGGCACTCTTCGGAATTGGAAGAATTGAAAATTCGTATTCCAAACTCAAAATCTCAAACTTTATAAAATTAAAATGCCTAAATAGAATTGTTGCAATTTAAATTTGGAACGTTAGCAATTTTAAAGAATTTTAAATAGAACTCATTTAAAATTTCCTTATTTCAAATTATATTTAAAAATGTTAAATCATTAAGTTGATTTCTCTACTGATAATTACAAAAATTCATGGTCGTCGGAAAATGAATTCACTCTCGTTTCCCAATTTCTTCCGGTCTCAAAAAAGATGTGCCAATGACCACTTTGTTTTTAGTTTTCAAATTCCAATCAATATTTTCTTCTTTTTTTCGCAGAACTAAATCCAGAACAGGTGAGAGAAGTCGACCTTAACCTCGTGCGTAACATAACAATTAAGGACTTCCTAGACTCTCTAAAAAGAATTCGCAGGTCGGTATCGCCCTCAAGTTTAGCCGCCTACGAAAAGTGGAGCCTCGAGTACGGAGACGTCAGTCTCTGATTAAGAAATCACGCGAGAACGAGTTCCTGCGCACAACTCGATTCTCGCAAATTTTAGCAGAGCTCAAGCTCCACTTCTTACAGTCACTAAGCACCTTTTCTATTAAATTTAGCAACAGAACAAATTGAATCTCGAGCCTCGTTTCCAGTAAAAAGAAAACAAATTCCTGATTATGTACTTAAAAGGGAAAAAATCGAGGCAAGCGCACTAAACTAGAAACGTCTAGCGGCTTTTATATTCTGGACGATTGTAAATTGTACCAATTTTTTTCGCACTCGTCAATCAATTTTGCACTAAAAAAGGCAAGCTTCCCTTATTTTTCCGATTTCTTGTATAATCGAAAAGACTGTTTCCGTTTACTGTTCCGTCGAACATTTTTTATCTGTAGTCGGACGTACAAACAACAAAAAGTTATGTCTCCATTCAAACTGATTTGCTCCTCGTTGTGGAGATTTTTAAACTCTAGTAAAATTGGCTGCGTTCGCCGAATACATATTTAATTAAATGTCAAGATATTGTCTTTTTAAAAGACATGTTCTCGAGAAAGCCTGGAAGCTTTTTCCAATATTGATTGTATCTATTTTGAATCTATCGCACTTGTGATTAAACCGATAACGAAATATTTACTAATTCATAAAGACAGATGTTGATAAAAGAAAATATCGATGAGAATATTGAGCATTTTTTTTTCATCGGAAATATTTCTCTAACGCTTCTTGAATCTCGCTCAAAACTCTACAATCCAAGGAACCGATAGTTTTTGCAGAATAAAATAAATAAAACACCTGAAGTACCTAAACGAGAAAAAGCAGGAGAATCTCATTTTGAGCTCAAGTAATAAATGTAAATTAAGACAAAGTCTATTGGGATAATAAACTAGAACCACGCTAGAAAATCGCTTTAAGCTTGAACAAGTGATTCTGAATGACGAAAAAGAAAGATTTTTGTGACGGTATCGAATGGATTTTTTCCCCAATGACTCGGTGCGAGAATTTATTGTAAACAACGAAAGGGCTAAATGATATCTTCCAAGAAAAAGAGGCTTTACAACATATGTTTATTTCAATATTGAATTATTGCAAAGTATTTTTATTCCATGTATCATTACCGTTGTCGCTGGTAATTCAAGATATTTAAAAGACGTTCAATTGTTCATTCGTTGCATTCCACAAATATTTAGTCTAGGAATTGAGTTGCGCCTAAATGTTACAATTTTTGTTAACGATTCGCAATTTTGAAAATTGTTGAATGTTTTTTCAAAGAGAAAGGCATCAGATTGTCGCGTAATTCCGAAAGTTGATTTAGATTAGAGAAGTACTTTAGAAAGGACATTAAAATAAACTAGGGTGAATTTAAGCAAAAATTGTTCAGAAAAATTGCCTGAACAATTTTTGTTTTTGATAAGATTGGAAAATTCAGATTCAGAAGAGAAATTCTAAAATTCAAAACTGAAGTCCTAAATTTAAAAAGTGCATGTTATTCTAAGAAGAAAGTCTCTTTGTGACTCGAAAATTTGAAGAAGAAAAAAATTCAATCCCGAGTCGATATTTATTAATGAATAATTAATTAGAATAAGCTAGATTGTAAGTTGATGAGAATGTGATAAAAGATTATAGTGATTGTGAGCGTAATTTTAAATTCGCTCTTCGTTGTTGAGTGAATTTGAGAGGGGATTTTGATCGGTGATTCAGCAAGAAAATTTGCAAATTTGAGTACAAAAGATACAACTTGTAAAATTTGTTACGATCGCTCACTATATCCACTTAGTGATATTATTTATATTATACATATTAATTATTAATTATGAATTCCTCGGAAGAGAGAATTTAGTTTCCTAAGCGACGATCTCCTTTTGGATATTTTTTTTCATGACAAATTGTACACAGAGTTCTAAAAGTAGTAGTTTTTTTATTCGTATTAAGGGCATGTAAAACTTATCATACCAACTTACAAACTTACAACTCAAAAACTTTTCACATTGTCAAATTTTTTTTTGAACGAACCCACGTCCACAGGAAATGAGATATCGAGTTGAATGTTTGAGAAATTAAATTAGAGGCACTAAGGAACGTTTATGTACTTCTAACTTTTTATTTAAAACATTTTTGTTTGTATTTATAAAAATGTAGGAGCACGTACACGTTCCTTAGTGCCTTTTATTTGATTTCTCAAACTTTCAAGTCGATGTCACATTTTCTGTAGACGTGGCTTCGTCAAAAAAAAAAAAAATCGGTAAGGTAGGAATCGGATAAGTGATACTTGCCCTTAATGAAGATTTTATAAAAGCTCTCATACCATATATCTCGAAAATTTTAGAACTCTTAACACACTAGCCATAGAAATAAGAATCGTACTTTCAATCTTGTAACTTTGTCGCCTCTCGAGCTTGTTAAAAAATATAAGCTTTTCTATAATATTTTGCGGAACGAATTTTCAATTAAATGATAAAAATGAAGTCACTGAGTACGGCGCTCATTGGGAACGGAAATTCACGTGAGATAATCGATCTCATAGCCTTCCACAATAATTCAGCTCTGCCTTAATCCAGTTATTTTGCTACTTTTATAATAACGAATAACGATAAATTAAGATTTAACGATAAGTAAAGATTTAACGTTAATGAGATGCGAATTTATCAAAAACAATCTTCAGAGAATTAGCATTTAAAATCTAGAGTTTCAGATTAATTCAAAATCTAGTATTTGAAAAATCAATTTCTCCAAAGATTCAAATTCAAGAATTCTTAGAAAAAAATCTTGTGAATCATCCACTTTGCCGTATTTAAATTAGCTAAAAATTAATTATTATTAAACTAGTGTTTCGAACAAGTTTTAGAGTGAAAGAGTGCGAAATTAGATTTTAGAAAAATCGTATAGTTGAATGGCTTTCGTGAATTGGCTTCGTTCGGTGTTTTCATGTCTGTGAAATGTGAACTTTAAGCGAAAATTAAATTTTTGTGAAAGATGACAAGGACCTCTTAAAATTGACTGGGAATTGTTACCTGTCTTTATTTAATATTTATTAATGTACCGGTGATATTATTGTGAAATGTAAAATGTTTTATGTCGTAACAGTAAGCAACTAATGCAGTATTCAGAAGTTTGTACAATTTACTCATGCACTCACGATATTTCTAGTCCCTGATTGTAAATATTTCTTACCTAATTATTAATTAAAATAGTAATTACGCTACTCAAAGTGCTTTAAGTTATTAATTAATAAGAGAGGATTGTGAGATAACGATTGCCGAATAAAAGACATTCTTTCGTTCAACAGACAATTTTATTCGTTTTATTGTTTTAATTAACATACTATTTTTGAACTATTAATATTAAAAACTATTTTAGAGTTGAAGCAACTGAACATTTTGTATCAAAATTATTTTATAATAGTAAAATAGAAAATATCACGATTAAAATTCGATGCATTAACTTGTCGAATCAGAAATTTTAATTACCAAGAGCGACCGTGAATTCTGACACTGTGTCCTCTGCTTTCCAAATTAATTTCAGAATATTGAGGACAACAGAGGGAAAGATTTCTTCTACTTTTTGGATCCAGCCTTCTGAAAATGTGGATTTTTAGTTCTTCTGGAAGCCCATGAAGACTGGGACTCGGAAGTCCAAATTTGGTTAGAAGTTCAACTCGCAAGGGCGTCAATAATTCGTTTTTTAATCTAAAAAGTTAAAACTCATTTGAAAATTTGTTATTTTATGAACCTGTTTAAAAAATACAAATATAATTGTAATTACAAATTTCGAAATTTTACGATTCGTCCGGAGAAATGATTTTTTCAAAAAGAAGAGACAATCTGTCTCAGCCCTGATTAGAACCGGAAATAGTATAGCGGCGTTCCCGGTTCAAATTTGGACTGAGGCAGATTTTCTTGGAAGAATTTTAATTTTCTTCTCCAAAAAGAATTTGGAAAGCAAAAAACAATTCCAGGTGTCTACTCAAATTGTGGAAGAAAATTCCCCGACAATTCCAGGTTTTTCCAGGTATTTGTAGATTTTTCCATGTATTTCTAGATTTTTCCAGACATAACTTTTCTTAATAAGGAGCCATTCAAGTATTAAGTACTGCATTTTTTGAAGCAATCGACCCTTCGCCCTTTCAAATTCAAAGCATTACCTAATACTTGAATAACACAAGTTTATTATCCACTTGTGAATGGTTGTATTTTAAGTACCTAATTAACATAAAAAAGTCGGAATATGTGTCCAATTTCTAAAGTTTATTATAAATAATCTTTCTTCAGTCATTGTAAATATCTAAATGGATGAAATAATCAAATTTTTTGTTGAAAATTCATATGTTTGGGATGAAAATTCAACTCTTTTGTTGAAAAGTCATGTTTTTGGTTAAAAAATGTATCTCTTTTGGTAGAAATTTCATCTTTTTTGGTTAAACATGCAACTGTTTGGTTGAAAATTAATCTTTTTTGGTTGAGGAATCAACTGTTTGGTTGAAAATAAACTTTCTTGTTAAAAATTCATATTTTCGGGTTCAAAATTAAACTGTTTTGTAGAATATTCGTCTTTCTAGCTTGAAATTTCAATAGTTTGGTCAAAAATTCAACTATTTGGTTGAAAATTAACTTCTTTGTTGAAAAATCATATTTTCGAATTGAAAATTCGTCTTTTTGGATTGAAAAAAGACTGTTTTGTAGAAAATTTGCCTTTTTAGCTGGGAAATTCAACATTTTGGTGAAATTTTTTTCTTTATTAACTGAATCGAAAATGATTCTTGGTTGAAAATTCGGCTCTTTTGTTGAAAACTCGTCTTTTTGGTTTGAAAATATTAATCTCTTTTGATAGAAATTTCATCTTTTTCTATTAATAATCCAACTGTTTGGTTGAAAATTAATCTGTATTGGTTGAGAAGTTAACTATTTTGTTAAAAGTTCAACTATTTGGTTGAAAAGTAACTTTTTTGTTGAAGATTCCCATTTTCGGGTTCAAAATTCAACCGTTTTTTAGAATATTAGTCTTTTTTACTTGAAATTTTAATAGTTTGGTAGAAAATTCAACTATTTGGTTGAAAATTAACTTCTTTGTTGAAAAATCATATTTTCGAATTGAAAATTCCACGGTTTTCTTAAAAATTCGTCTTTTTGGATTTAAAAAAACTGTTTTGTAGAAAATTCGCCTTTTTAGCTTGAAACTTCAACATTTTAGTGAAATTTTTTACTTCATTGACTGAATTGAAAATGATTCTTTGTTGAAAATTCGGCTCTTTTGTTGAAAACTCGTCTTTTTGGTTTGAAAATTAATCTCTTTTGGATGAAATTTCATCTTTTTCTATTAATAATCCAACTGATTGGTTGAAAATTAATCTGTATTGGTTGAGAAGTTAACTATTTTGTTAAAAGTTGAACTATTTGGTTGAAAAGTAACTTTTTTGTTGAAGATTCCCATTTTCGGGTTCAAAATTCAACCGTTTTTTAGAATA
>JAUMHM010000072.1:8946049-8970043 GCA_032362435.1 Melikaiella ostensackeni | reverse complement strand
TTTGAGCGCTTGGCAAAAGGCCGATCAAGCGTGGGGGTCTAAGGATCGTGTTTGAATTGTGGCAAAAGTGCCGAATTCTTTATGTATCATTTCTATTTTCTTAAACTTTTGCAATAAATTCAGTACTTAAAATTGTGAAGTGGATTTTTGAAATTTTGTTTCACCTGAACTCTGAGAGGGTACAATTACAGTATATTATAACACATATAAATTCTGTTAATTAAATAAACGTAGAACCTTAATGAAATTAGTTTTAGCAGAGAATATTTCTAGTTTTCTAGCATAATATTTTTAAAGTATTGAAAATGAACTCAAATGTTTATTTAAAATATTTTTCTTTGATCTATAAATTAGCTACCAGAAAAGATAAAAAGAAGAAATTTTATTTCCTATTTATTTATCGCAGGCTTCACAGTCTTTCCACTATTCTCCTTTTTCTCGTTTCCAACTTAAATTCGAACTGAATGAATAGAACGCAATAATAAAATCCAACTATTTTTGGTTGAAAAGTCTACTATTTTATTTTTGGTTGAGAATTCATCTTTTCTGTTGAAAATTCAACTGCTTTGTTTCGAAAATTCGTCTTTTTGGCTTGAAATTTCGACAATTTGATTGAGATTTTTTTTCTTTCTTAAATGAAAAATTTGTATTGTTATAAAATGCAACTCTTTGGTTGAAAATTCAACTGTTTGGTTGAAAGTGGAACTACTTTTTAAAAATTCATTTTTTTAGATGAAGATTTATCATTTGAGTTTAAAATTTAACTATTTTGTTGAAAATTCGTTTTTTTGTTGAAAAATTAAATTTTTTTACTAAAAATATAACTGTTCTATTTCTTGTTAAAAATTACTTTTTTTAGTTGAAAATTCAACTATTTGGTTGAAAGTTTATATATTTTGTTGAAAATGCATGTTTTTGGTAAAAAAGTAATATTTTTGGCCAAAATTGCAATTGTTTGGTTGAAAATTATTTGCTTTTAGTTGTTAATTCAACTATTTTGTTGAAAAATCGTCTTTTTGGCAGAAAATTAATCATCTTGGTTGAAAATTGAACTATCTGTTTGACAATTTTTGCGTTTTGTTGAATATTCGTCTTCTTGGTTGAAAATTAATCTTTATGGTCAGAAATGCAACTGTTTGGTTGAAAATTATTTGATTTTAGTTTTGCATTCAACTATTTTGTTGCTACTTCTTTTTTTTTGATTAATTCAACTGTTATTATTTTTAAATTGAATAATTTTGGTTGCAGTGTCGACTAATAAAAAGTTTTCGTTGAAAATTCATCTTTTTTGGTTGAAATTTCATCTTCATGGCCAAAAATGCAATTGTTTGGTTGAAAATTATTTGCTTTTAGTTAAGGATTCAACTAGTCTGTTTAAAAGTCGTCTTTTTGGTAGAAAATTAATCATCTTGGTTGAAAATTCAACTGTTTGGTTGAAAGTGGAACTACTTTGTCAAAAATTCATTTTTTTATGAAGATTCATCATTTAAGTTGAAAATTCTTTTTTTCAGTTGAAAATTTAACTATTTTGTTGAAAGATCAACTATTTGGTTCAAAATTGATATTTTTTTTGAAAATTCGTCTTTTTGGTAGAAAAGTAATATTTTTGGCCAAAAATGCAACTGTTTTGTTGAAAATTATTTGCTTTTAGTTGAGGATTCAATTATTTTGTTGAAAAATCGTCTTTTTGGTAGAAAATTAATCACCTTGGTTGGAAATTCAACTATTTGTTTGACAATTTATGTATTTTGTTGAATATTCGTCTTTTTCGTTGAAATTTTATCTCCATAGTCAGAAATGCAACTGTTCGGTTGAATATTTTTTAGTATTAGTTGAGGATTGAACTATTTTGTTTAAATTTCGTCTCTTTGGGTTGAATTCAACTTTTAATGATTTAAAATTGACATCTTTTTTTGTTGAAATATCAACTGTTACGTTTAAGTTGAAAAATCATTTCTTTGGTTGAAAAGTCAACTATTTTTTTGAAAATTCGTTTTTTTGTTGTTGAAAATGTATCTTTTTAAATTGAAAATTTAATTATTTTGTTGAAAAGTCATCCTTTTTGATTGATAATCAATCTATTTCAGTTGAAGATAAAACTATTTCGTTGAAAATTTGTCTTTTTTGGTTGAAAATTCAACTAATTGATTGAAAATTCAACTACTTGGTTAAAGGTGGAGCTACTTTGTTAAAAAGTCATTTTTTTGGTTGAAGATTTATCAAAGAAGTTGAAAATTAATCTTTTTGCTTGAAAATTGAACTATTTAATTTATGGTTGAAAATTTATTTTTGTTTTAGTTGAAAATTCATGTATTTCGTTGAAAATTCATCTCTTTTGGTTAAAAGTGGAAGTACTTTACTGAAAACTGAATTTTTTGGTTACTGACTCATCATTTAATTTGAAAATTCACTTTTTGTTTGAAAAGTGATCTATTTGGATAAAAATTCATCTATTTTGTTGAACATGCTATACTTTTACTGGAAATTTCAGGGACTTGAAGCGTTTCAAGTTAAATTTTTTGATATTTTTAAAAAGCTTATAATGCAATAAATTAGGCATTTTCTTCCAGAGAAAACTCATTTTTGGCCTAACAGATCAATTTCTTACGTAATTTGTGGATAACACCTTAAATAAATTTTTATAATGATAATTTAATATTTACTTTAATACTCAAGCAGGTGTTGATTTTGTGAGCGAGTTTCATCGATTCGCCAATTTCGGAATAAATATAAATAGGCTTTTCTGCAAAACCAGCGCATAATCGACACAAAGAGAAAGAGGTCTTTTTTTCTGATTCAGGTCTAATTTCCCAAATTTCGTTTGATGAAAGTGTATCATCTTGGGACCAAATTAAAGATCCATCCAATACTTCCATTTCTGTATCTTCAGCACTCGCACTAATCGACTCCGCTTTTGACATTTTTAGAGATTTTTTTTCTACGATAAAATTCAGTTTTATTAAAATTATATGCAGTACCAAAATAATAAAAAATCAGATATTACTACAGGGTGACCGCTGGACCGGGAAATGACAGTGAATTCATTTTTTGATCAGGAATTTCACAAATTTTTAGGATAAAAATCTATCCAATCAATATTTCATATCACATGATATATTACAATATTTGAAATAAGATCGATTTCAATTTTTCAAATGTTATGTTCATTTGTTAAATTTTTTCAATTATGAAATCATTCAGCTTAAAATGTGTAATTCTAAATCTTTTACATTAAAAATTTTATATTTCAGGTCTTCCTTTTGAAGCATACATAATAAGTTTAAACAATTTTGAAATGCAGTTTTGAAGACTTACACAATTAAAAATTAGAGGCGTTTGAAATTGCTAATTTTTGCCGAAAAAACGTTTTTTAGTTGATCATCTGTAAATATAAATTAATTAATGATTCTACAAGATAATTCTGAATATGTTCTAAATTGAACAATTTACAGGTTTTGACGATAAAAATTGAACCCTTTCAATTCGAAAGTCTTCGTAGTTAAACAAATTTAAACGTCCGATTGAAATTTTATAAACTATTTTCAATTTTCAAATAATTTCAAATTTACAGATTCCTAATTAAACGCTTTCATTCAATTTCAAATCCTTTTAAAATATTGTTTCAATATAAAATATTCCATTTTCAACCTATTAATTTAAAACGACCTAAAATTAAAATAATTTAACTTCTAATTTGAAAAGTGCTAACTCTAAGAAAAAATCGTTCAATTTTTAATGTTTCTAACTTAAAATTACTTAAGATGGTATAATTTTGAACATTTACAAATTTAGTGATTGATTCTTAATTATTTTAGAGCTTTGAAAATGATACCGTGAATTTATATTTTTAACCAGAAATCTTTGAACTGTTCAATTTATAAAAGTTTAAAATTTAAAATTTTGCAATTTAACGGCATTTAATTTTAAATTGTTCAATTGAAATATTTGTGAAGTCTTTCGAAATTTTTGGAAATCCTTCTGAAATCTTTATAATTATTGCGAAATCTTTGAAATCTTTTTAAATATTCGGAAATATTCTGAAATCTTTGAAATTCTTGTGAAATATTTAAAAATTTATTAACTCTTTTAAAATCTTAGAAATCTTAGTGAAATCTTTCAATAATCTTCATATTTTGAAATCTTGGAAATCTTTTGGAATCTTTCAAATCTTTCTGGAAATTTTAAAATCTTTGCGAAATTTTTTTAATCTTTATGAAATTATTGAAATCTTTGTGAAATATTTAAAAACTTTGTCAACTCTTTTGAAATCTTTGAAATCTTTTGAAATCATTGAAATCGTTGTGAAGTATTAAAAAACCTTGTTCATTCCTTTTAAATCTATTGAAATCTTTCTGAAAACTTTAAAATCTTCGCGAAATCTTTGAAATCATCTGAAATATTTAAAAATTTTTTGGAATCTTTAAAATTTTTGTGCAATTTTTTAAATGTTTGTGAAATCTTAGAAATATTTTGAAATATTTTGCAATCTTTGAAATTTTTGTGAAATTTTTGAAATCATTGAAATCTTTGTGAAATATTTAAAAGCTTTGTTACCTCTTCTGAAATCTTTGTGAAATCTTTCAAAATCTTCTGAAATATTTTGCAATCTTTGAAATTTTTGTGAAATTTTAGAAATCGTTATGAAATCATTGAAATCTTTGTGAAATATTTAAAAACTTTGTTAACTCTTTTGAAATCTTTGAAATCTTTCGGAAGTGTTTAAAATCCTTGCGAATTCTTTGAAATCTCCTCATATATTTTGAAATCTTTGAAATCTTTTGAAATCATTGAAATCGTTGTGAAATATCAAAAAACTGTGTTCATTCCTTTTAAATCTATTGAAATCTTTTTAAAATCTCTTAAATCTTTGAAATCTTTTGGAATCTTTGAAATCTTTGTGAAATCTTCTAAAATCTTCTGAAATATTTCGCAATCTTTGAAATTTTTGTGAAATTTTAGAAATCGTTATGAAATCATTGAAATCTTTGTGAATTATTTTAAAACTTTTTTAACTCTTTTGGAATCTTTCAAATCTTTCTGAAGTGTTCAAAATCTTTGCGAAGTCTTTGAAATTTTCTGAAATATTAAAAAAAAAATTTTAATCTTTTGAAATCATTGAAATCTTTGTAAAATATTTTTTAAAAATTTTGATTCTTTTTGAATTTATTGAAATCTTTCTGAAATCTTTGAAATCTTTGCGAAATCTTTGAAATATTTTGAAATCTTTTTAATCTTTGAAATCTTTGAATTTTTTTCGAAATCTTTGAAATCATCTGAAATATTTTGCAATCTTTAAAATAATTAAAGTCTTTATTAAGTCATTGAAATATTTGTGAATTATTTAAAAACTTTGTTGACACTCTTCAAATATTTCTAAACTGATTAGAATCTTTACGAAATCTTTGATATCATCTGAAATATTTTGAAATATTTTGGAATCTTTAAAATCTTTGTTAAATTTTCGAAATATTTGTGAAATCTTTTGAAATATTCTGAAATGTTTTGCAATCTTTGAAATTTTTGTGAAATTTTTGAAATCTTTTGAATCTTTGTGAAATATTTAAAAGCTTTGTCTACTCTTTTGAAATCTTTCAAATCTTTCTGAAAATTTTTAAATCTTTGAAATCTTTTGAAATCTTTGCAATCTTTGAAATCTTTGAAATCTTTTCGAAATCTTTGAAATCATCTGATTTTGAAATCTTTTGGAATCTTTGAAATCTTTGTGAAATTTGTCGAATGTTTGTGAAATCTTTTGAAATATTCTGAAATATTTTGCAATCTTTGAAATTTTTGTGAAATTTTTGAAATCTTTGAAATCTTTGTGAAATATTTAAAAGCTTTGTCAACTCTTTTGAAATTTTTCAAATCTTTCTGAAAAATGTTTAAATCTTTGAAATATTTTGAACCCTTTGAAATATTTTGAACCCTTTGAAATATTTTGAAATCTTTGAAATTAAAAATTTTTCAGTTGGAAAGTGTTGAATGCTTCCAATCTATACGTCTAAATTATTGAGCATTTGAATTGAAAAATTCTAAATTAATAATTTGTTTATCTTTAATTTTGAAACTTTAAAATCAAAAAGAGTTCCGCTATAAGTGTTTTGATTTGTAATTCAGTTTCGATTACGTCAAATAAAAATTATTCAGCTTTGACAGTTGGAATTTTTTCATTTCAATGACCGTGAAAAATTTTTGCGATCCGGGAAAAGACCGGGAAATGATCGGGAATTTTTTCCCTCGATTAAAACGGCCACCCTGTACTAATAAAAGAGAAAAATAATATAAATCTTAATTGAGTATACATTATTATTTAAAATTCAATTGGATATTAAAGCTTTTATCTAAAACAAGATAAAAAGTTTCTAAACTAAGAATAAAACTCTAAATAAAAATTTTAATCATAAATAATCATAATTACTATCATGGCTTATTTTCTCAATTTCATTCTTTCAGTCGCAATTTTTATTTGAATACCTTTTATTCCTCATCAAAAACAAGAATCAGTAGGCGAAACAAGGAAATTAATCTGTTTATAAATAATATGCATATCACATACGTATATTACTTTGAATATGACTTTTAAAAATTTTCATTTTTCAGTTTTAATTCCCAATCGTTCATTTTGAAATTAAAAAAATTCTAAAATACAGTTTCAAAGGCCTGAGTAAATAAAAATTGTTGAACTTTCAACCAAGAGGAATAATCTTCTACTATAAAAGACGAATTTTCAACTAAGTAGTTGAATCTTCAACAAAAAAAGGTCAATTTTCCACCAAAAATGTAATAGTTAATATTTCAGTCAGCAAAATTAATATTCAACCAAAAAAAAACGAATTTTTAACAGAATAGATTAATTTTCAGCCCGAGAGAGGAATTTTCAAATAAAAAAATGAATCATTAACCAGATAGATGAATTTTTAACAAGGTAGTTCAACTTTCAACCAAGGAGTTAAATTTTCAACTAAAAGAATAAATTTTTAACAAAATACATGAATTTTCAACCAAATAGTTCAATTTTCAACTAAACAAGATCCATTTTCAACAAAAAACGGAGTAATTAAATTTTCAGTCAACAAAAATAATTTTCAACCGAAAAAAGCGAATCTTTAACAAAATAGTTGAATTTTCAACCAAAAAGATAATTCTTCAACCAAAAGAGTAAATTTTCAACAAAGTACATGAATTTCCAACCAAATAGTTCAATTTTCAACTAAACGAGATCAATTTTCAAACAAAAATGGAGTAATTAAATTTTCAGTTGACAAAAATAATTTTCAACCGAAAAAAAGTGAATTTTCAACAAAATAGTTAAATTTTTAGCCAAAGAGATGAATCTTCAACCACAAAAATGAATTTTTAACAAAGTAGTTCAACTTTTAACCAAGTAGTTGAATTTGCAACCAAACAAGATGAATTCTGAACGAAAAAATTAATGGTTGAATTTTCAACCAAAAGAATAATTTTATAACAAAATACATGAATTTCCAACCAAATAGTTCAATTTTCAACCGAACAAAATCAATTTTTAACCAAAAATGGAGTAATTAAATTTTCAGTTGCCAAAATTAATTTTCAACCGAAGAAAATCCAATTTTCAAAAAAAAAATAGTTAAATTTATAATCAAAGAGATGATTCTTCAACCAAAAAATGAATTTTTGACAAAGTAGTTCAACTTTCAACCTATAGTAGTTGAATTTTCAACCAAAAGAATAATTTTTCAACAAAATACATGTATTTCCAACCGAATAGTTCAATTTTCAACTAACCAAGATCAATTTTCTAAAAAAAGGAGTAATTGATTTTTCAGTTAATAAAAATAATTTTCAACCGAAGAAAGCGAATTTTCAACAAAAAAGCGAATTTTCAACAAAATAGTTAAATATTCAACCAAAGAGACGAATCTTCAACCAAAAAAATAAATTTTTGACAAAGTAGTTCAACTTTCAACCAAGCAGTTGAATTTTCAACCAAACAAGATGAATTCTTAGCAAAAAAATTGATGGTTGAATTTTCAAGCAAAAGAATAAATTTTCAACAAAATACATGAACTTACAACCAAATAGTTCAATTTTCAACTAAACAAAATCAATTTCCAACCAAAAAAACTAGTAATTAAATTTTCAGTGAACGAAAATAATTTTCAACCTAAAAAAAGTAAACTTTCAACAAAATAGTTACATTTTCAACCAAATCTTTAATTAAATCTTCAATTAAAACAAAATGAATTTTTGACACAGTAGTTTAACTTTCAACAAAGTATATGAATTTTCAACCGAAGTGGCCGAATTCTCAACGAAAAATATAATAGTTGATATTTCAACCAAAAAAGATTTTAATTTTAAATAAAAAATAGTTGCATTTAACCAGAAGGGACAAATTTTCAACAAAATAGTTGAACCCTCAACCAAAAAAAAATAATTATCAACCAAACAGTTGCATTTTAAACCAAAAACGATGAAATTTCTACCAAAAAGACATGAATTTTCAAACAGAAAATATCAATTTCCAACGTCAGGAAGAAAAAAAATTTCAACCAAATTGTTGAATTTTCAAGTCCTAAAGACGATTCTTTTACAACACAGTTAAATTTTTATTTAAAATATGAATTTTCAACAAAAAAGTTAATTTTTCACCAAAATAGTTCAATTTTCAACCTAAAAAGACGAATTTCCAACAAAATAATTTATTATATTTTCAAAAGAGGGGAATAGGGCAACTGTGAAGCCTGCTATAAATAAATAGAAATTTTTGATAATTTATAGACGAAAAAATAATAGTTCAAATGAACATGGAAGTTAATTTTTAATACTTTAAAAATATTAGTTTAGAAGACTGGAAATCTTGCTCACAAAATAAAGTTAATCCTTCACTGCACACTTTTTTATTAAGCAAAGTAATTAAACGCTTTCATTCAATTTCAAATTTTATTCAAATATTTTTTCAGGCTAAAATATTCCATTTTCAACTCAATCAATTTAAAAAAATTCAATAAAAAATAACAACTTTTTAATATTTATCAATATTTGACTGTTCATTTGAAGTGAGTTTATTTATCAAATAATCAAAACTAAACAATTTGAAACTGAATTGTGTGAAATAGAAAGCTTTGAATCATTTAAATTTCAGGGTGCCAAATTTAAACTTTGTAAGTTAAAATTTCAATTTTTGCATTAAAAAAAATTTCAATTTATAAGTGAATATCTTGAACTTTGATGTTTAAATAACGACTGAACAATTATTAGTTTCTAACGTCCTGAAATTAAATTAATTAAAAAAATTAATTTATATTTTTCAACCAGAAATCTTTGAATTGTTCAATTTATAAAATTTTAAATCTTTAAATTTTAGAGATTAACGGCACTTAATTAATAAATTTTAAATCAAAAAGAGTTGAAAACTTCCATTTACACGTGTAAATTATTGAGCGTTTAAATTAAAAAATACTCAATAAAAAATTTTTTAAGCTTCAATTATAAAAGTTTAAAATGCAAAAAAGTTCCGCTTTGAGTGCTTTAAATTTATTTCCTTTTTTTTTAATTGGAAGAAGGACCTTTTTTTATTTTTTCAATTTTTACTGAGTTGAAAAACATTTTATTTTTCAAAAAAATTTCTGAATCAGAAGAGGGAGTTTTTTGTTTTTAACTTTTTTATTCTGTTGACAGAGGACAAGTTTTTTTTTAAATTTTCCTTAAGATGAAAGGGGAAAATGTTTTTTTTCTGAGCTGGAAGAGAAAATTTTTTTAAAACACTTTTATTGAGTTGAAAAAGAGAAAATTATGGTTTTTACTTTTCTTTCTGAATTGGCAGAGAAAAATTTTTTATTTTAAATGTTTGGAGTTCAGAAAAGTTTCAGTTTGACTGATTTAATTTGTAGTTTAGTTTTGATTACTTTGAATTCAAAAATGTTCTGCTTTCAAAGATTGAATTTTTAAATTTCAATCATAGGTTATATATCAAGAAATATTATTTTCTATTTGAAAGTAATTTGTTACCTATAAAAAATGACACTTCTTTTAGTAAAAAATATATACAAACAATAATTGTCTAGTTTTCCCCTACTGATTCCTGTTTTTGATAATAAATTGAAGGTATTTAAATAATTATTGCAAATAAAAGGATGAATTTGAGAAAAGCTGGATTCTATAGTATTGCCAAAATAAGAGCAACAAAGAAAAGAATTGAAAAGATCAATAATAAAATCAATTCTCGGAAAATATTTATATCAATGACAAAACAATAATTTTTCTAAATTACTATTCCTTTTTTCCCTGAAAAATGTGGTTTATGAAACTAAAAAAATATTTAAATAAATTTACAAATATGTAAACAATAATAAATAAAATGGAAACCTTCAATTTGTGGGACGTCAATTCTTCAAGTATCCTTTCATGGCAAACTTAATTTTACTTAAAAAATCTCTGCTGCTAAGATCCGCATCGAAAAAAAGAATTTTGCCAAACAAGATGGCTAGGTAACGATAAAACAAAAAAAAACGTCCGTCTTTTTTTTAGTCCTCAAAATTTACAAGATATACCTATTCAAATTTGCCGCGCTGGACATCGAATAACACGAGACATCAACTTTTTGTTACATGGTTTACGATTAAATTTTTGAATGTTTTTTTTTTTAAAGTATTTTAATTATTGATTCAACCCTATTTCGTTTCAAGCCCGATGTATTTTCTCATATATTGTAATAATTTTAACATTTCAATTAAAAAGATTAAAAACGTCCAAAAGGCAAAGGAGAAAAGGTTATGTATACAAAATTGTTTTTAATTCTTTTGCAAATCATTTTTGAATTACCAAAAATGGTTAAAATGTGGATTCTATATTTATAATTTTTTGTAATCAACAAATATATTTAAAAGACATCTGCATCTAATAAAAAGTACAAAAAATTCGAAATTGGAAGACATCTGAAATTAGTCACAAATAACCTCACTATCACTTCTCTTTTGACAAAAATGAGATCTCCTTGTAAGAAATATGATTCACTTCTTTAATTCTCACAATTGATTTTGTGAAGTAGATTAGATTTATTTCAATTCTATTAATTTTATTTTTATATTTCTTTAATAAGTTCAAAAATAAATTTCAAAATGATAAAAGACAAACTCGATATATCGAACTTTCGACTTTTGTGCGACCGTTGAGGAACTTCAGATGAACCTGGTGACGTTCTACTTAAAGATGGCGGTGACGAGTACGCCATGTTTCTTGTGATTTTGTCGCGCTTTAGAAAAATTTTTTGAGACTTGGAATTCGTATGTGCAACAATGGCCGATGATGAAACATGGTTATTGAAGGAAGACGGTTACCTTAGCTTGGACTGCGAGTGTAAAAGCATTATCTATCATCCGAATTTAAACGTGGTGCTGATAACTACTGGTAATGCGCAAGTGTGCGTTTTCGACGTCAACTCCGGGCTGATTCTGCAACGCAGCTTTCTGTCTGGTAAATGCCAACAATTTTCATTTTCCTTTATGCAAAATCACCCCCAGGACGAAGGCACCTACGATGATGATTTCCCCAGGAACTTCTCCGTCGGTTGTTCCGCAAAATCGTCATGGTCAAGGTCGCCTTCGTTCCTTCCATCCACAAACGTCAGGCGCAAAGATTCTCCATGGGATCTCACATTTTCCAGATTTTACTTCCTTCGAAAATTTCATTTGTCATTCCCTATTTTTCCCAATGTTCGTTTCCCGTGAAGAATTCGCGAATTCTGGAAATGAAAAATCGACCTGGGAAAAGCGCCTTTTTTGGTTTCGGGTCGAAATCGGATTCCGGGTATTCGTTGTCTAAACGTTTTCAACAAAGGGAAACCCGGAAAAACAAACGAGGAGTTTTTCTTCAGAATATTTATAACGTTTTTTTAAAAATTGTAATGAAAAAGCTAGATTTTGACTTTGATAGGAAATATGGGTTTTGGAAATTGATTATGAATTTGAATTGTGGAAATTAGATTTTTCAGTTCTTTACATACGGAATGAAAATTATTTTTTACTTCTGATTTAAAAATGTCAGTTCTTTAAAATTTATTTGCATATGAAATTCTAGACATTTTTATATTAATTTCGGTACAAAAAGCCGGATTTTTCCGGCACACATAGACACTGCCTTAATTTTTGTTTTATCCAGATTTCAGGAACATTAAAAATACGCGATTTCTATTCAAATAATTTGGATTTGAATAAAATTTCGAATTTATCATTCAGTTACAATTTAAAATTTCAACGCGTTTTTCTTACTTTTCGCTTTCTTTTTCAGCTTTCTGCATTTGATAAAACTATTCATGACTAAATAAATTATTTAGATTGAGTCGTTCAAAGTTACACAATTTTAAATTGGAAGCCTTTGAACTTGGCAGTGTCTATGTGTACCGAAAAAATCTGTCTATTTGTACCGAAATTTCGTTTCATATGGACCCTCTTTCAGGGCTATTTGTGCCGAAAAATACGGCTATCTGTACCGAAATTTAGGCACACGTAGCCGCGGCCTTGAATTTATGATCAAGTTTTTTTTGTGAAAAAAATTGTAGTAGGATGTACAATGTTTGATATTTTTCTATTATATCGGGGATTAAAGCCTTCTGATTAATAAGTGGTTTTAATATTATAGAAACTTTTTAAATTAAAAAAAGTATGATTAAAAAGATGTATGTGAGAAATAAAATAAAGATTGAAGATGAATCTTTACTTTGGCATTGAAATTATGTGTCGCTCTTATCAATGTAGAAGGTAATTCTAACTCATCGAAAGATAAACAGTTAAACAGTCTTTCACCTACATTATATTTTAAGATTATAATTCGTGCTCTAGATCATTATCGCTTGTTCAGCTCTCATTTCATATTACGCAATTGGGTCTGTTTAATAAAGTCTCTCGATTGAGTGATTCATTTCCCCAGAAAAAGGCTTCCAGAAAAATATTTCTATTATTCTATGTGTAGGTTAAGAATAAGATTGTTAACTGATTAATCAGAAATTGGATTCATAGTAACAATTCATTAAAATACTAATAGAATTTTTTGAAATAAATTATTAAAAAATAAAATAACCACATTATACAGCTTTTATGATTTAATTGTTTGTACAGAAGAATTTTCCAAAAATAAGATGAGAATATTCCTAGAAATCTGTAGGAAACTTAACAAGTTTTTTATACCGGCAGTCCTAAAAATATATATATGTAATCTTAGTTTCTAATTTAAAAAATTGGAAAATCGTTTTTGATTTTTTTTCACAAAATCCGGTGAACTCAATAAAAATTCAATAAGTCTTTCAAATTTGTCTCACTCACAAAATTCGAAATCCTGTAAATTCCAGGACACTTTAAAATTCGGACTTGAAAATCAAATTTGAACTATTTTGAAGTTCGAAAGTTCAAAATTATTTGACAATGCGACACTTTGAAAATAACAATGTTAAGAAAGTGCCGTTTCAAGCTCATTGAGACGCAAGTGACTAACATATTGTTTTTTTTTTGTTAGATTTTTACTTTTTAGATTTTTTCAATGTCAAGTTATTCAGACGAGAGAAAAAAGTTAATAGCTATTTTTTCTTATAGGTTCTTGCGCACTGAACACGATTCTATTATCAGTTTTAGTTGAAAACGTCTGGAACATTTTTTTTTATTTGAAGTTGAAGATATTTTATAGATAAAGGTTAAGCTATTAAGTCAATAGTTTATGGAGACGATGGTGAATAACTTTGGTTTTTGTTATAGATTTTTACGTGCTGAACACGAATCTGATATTCATATTCCTTTTAAACATCGGGAACAGTGTTTTTTCTGTAGTTAGTTATTTTACAGGTAAGGAAAATCAAATGAAACAATGTTCGTGACGTTTTCAAGGAAAACTAATAACAGCATCGTGTTTAGCACATAAAAAACTGTAAAAAGAAACATTGTTTTGCTTCATTGTTTACCTATCAAATAACTTCAACTACAGAAAAAAATGTTCCTGAGATTTTTAATGAAAATGACTATCAGATTTGTATTCAGTGCGTAAAAAACTATAAAAACAATATGTAAAATGTAAAATATATAACATTTATATATACACTTGCGTCTCCATGGGTCAAAAATGTATTTTTTTTAACATTGTTCTGTGATGATGCTTTCAAGATTCAAACGCTTTCTAATTTTTAATTGTTCAAAATTTAAAAAATTGTCAAGTTCCCGAAATTTGTAATCATTTAAAATTTTGAAGCGACTTTTATAAACGCTCGAATTTTGGAAAGAGTCCAGATATTTAAATTTAATGAAAGAAGGTAGTCAAGGGTTAGCAAAATGAAATTAGTGAAAACTGAAGGCATTTTGAAAATGAGATAATTTAGTATCTATTTCAAAATTTCGAAACTGCTTTGAGTTTTTTTCTGAAGCAAGTTTTTGAAAAAGGAAAGCAAAGTTTTTGTGTCCTAATCAATTTTTTTGTGAAATCTCAGGAATTTTTAAAATAAAATTAGAAAGTCTGGAAGTAATTCATTTTCTATCGTATGTTTCCTTTAATATTGTATTGAAATATCAAATTGCTACCCAATAAGTTCCAAATTAGTGGCGCTGTTGTCGCTAAACAGTGGAATTTCGAAAATGATTTCAATCACTTTGATTATAAATTACCTTTCATTATTATAGTTTGAACAAAAACCAGTTTCATTGTACTTGATAATATTTTACTTTTCCCTTTGTTTTTTAGGTAACGCAGATGGAAAGTTACAAGGAGTCTACCTAGCCGATGGTGTTGACAAAGTATTGTACACAGATGGCCGAGGAATCGGCGTTCGAGGTGATTACAATGGAGTCCTTTTGATGGACACAATCCTTCAGACTCCAGTATTTCGCAGCGAAGATATAATAAAATTAGAACTCCTACTTTCCGAGGCAATTCTGCTCTACCAGTGTTTACGATGCATAGAGTTGCCCGGCGTAGACCACTTGCAGGAGGTCCTGCAGGAATTATCCTCAAAAATTCACTCTGGACACGTGAACCAGAAAAAGGGAATAAAGGCTCAGAAGGTTATAATCATGTTGCAAAATGTGCATTATTATTATTATTTAAGAGAAAAAGACAGTATAAGCTGGTACATATTCCCTATCTTTATCAGGCGTCGAAGTTCCATACTTTTTTACTTTTTTGATACTTTTTTACGCAAGGCTACTTTTTTGCTACTTTTTTCAGTAAAGTGATGTAAGGAATTGATCGTACTAACAAATTTCAGTTTTAAAAAAAAAAATCAAAGAAAGTTATTACTAAGGAAACTAATCTACCTAAAAGAAAGAAATCAGTCAAAATAGAACAGTTAGAATAAAAGCTTTTAGCACAAATTCTGGATTATTCCTTTCTTCTTACAAGAAGATGTTCAGAGTTGAGATTTTTTTTAAATCTCATGAATCTCCTACCGAGACCCCATTGGATGGCTATTAATTTGCCAAAACATTTTTTGCCAATGTATACCCGTTATCCAAAAAATTGGCTTTTTAATTTTTTTATGAATTGAAATGTTTATTTATAAAATTCTTATGTAAAATTATGTAAATGTAACATTTTTAGCACATGTCTTTAATAGAAAATTCAACCGTTGGAATTGTAGAAAATTGAAAATCGAATTTACAACAGTAACAATAGAAGAAATTCAACTGTTGAAATTCAATTTTAAATTTTCTTCGATTTTTAACAATTGAAAATTCAATTTTGAAATTTCTTAAATTTTTTATTGTTGACAATTCAGGAAAAACCGAGTTTTATATTTTAAAAAAGTGTTAATATTATATTTACACAATTTTACATGAGAAATTATTGAATAAACATTTCAATCCATAAAAAAAATTTTTGAAAAAAGTCGACTTTTTCGAAAACGGGTAGCAGTCTTTTTCTTGAATCTTCAACAGTGAACAGTTCATTTTTTTGGTTAAAGATTCATCATTTTAGATTAATTTCGTCTTTCTGGTTTGAAAATTTATCTCTTTTGGTTGGATGTTCAAATGTTTTGTTTAAAATTCGTCTTCTTGGGTTAAAAATTGAACTATTTTGGTATAAAGTTGAACTGTGTGGTTGGAAATTAACTTTTTTGTAAAGAAATCATATTTTCGGGTTGAAAATTGAACTGCTTTTTAGAAAATTTGTCTTTTTGGCTTGAATCTCAAAGAATTTGGTTGAAATTGGTTTTCTTTCTTGGCTGAAAAATTTTTCTTGGTTGAAAATTCAACTCTTGTTAAATTTCGTCTTTTTGGTTTGAAAATTCATCTCTTTTGGTTGAAAATCTTATTATTTGGTTGAGAATTTAATTCTTTTGTTGAAAATTTAACAATCGTGTTGAAAAGTCATTCTTTCTGGTTGAAAATTCCTCTTTTTGGTTGAAAGTTCATCCTTTTTGGTTGAAAATTTGTGTTTTTGGTTGAAAGTTCAACTGTTTTGTTGAAAATTCGTCTTTTTGGATTAAAAATTCAACTATTTTGATAGAAAATTGTACTACTTGGTTGGAAATTAACTTCTTTGTTGAAATTTCATATTTTCGGAGTTAACATTTTACTGCTTTGTAGAAAATTTGTATTTTCGGCTTGAAGCTTCAGCACTTTGATTGGATTAGTTTTTCTTTCTTGACTGAAAAATCTTTTTTGGTTGAAAATTCAACCCACGTTAAATTTTGTCTTTTTGGATTGAAACTTGATCTCTTTTGGTAGAAATTTCTCATCTTTTTGGGTTAAAAATTCAACTACCTGTATTTTGTTGAAAATACATATATCTTTTTTTGGTTGAATTGAACTATTTTTTATTCAAAATGAAAATCTTTTTGATTGAAAATTCAAGTACTTGGTTTAAAAATTAATGTATATTGTTCAAAATTCGTCTTTTCTGGTAGAAAAATGTTATATTTACATAATTTTTCATGAGTATTTAATAAATAAATATTTCAATCCATAAAGTAAGAATTTCGAAAAATTCGATTTTTTTGAAAGCGGCTCGCCATTGGCAAATAATGTTTTGGCAAATTAATATTCATTCAATGGACTCGCAGTAGAGAATTTATGATATTTAAGAAAAAATCCCAACTCTAATCGTCTCCTTGTTATATGCAGTCTTTATTACAGAAAAGTATGAAAGAAATTCCTTTTAAATACGTTCTTTTTTTAGTTTGAAGTATTTTTTACACTACTTGTTTATTAAAAAAAATTGATTGATTTAAAAAGGCCATTTTTTAAATACTTTTATTTTATTGTTGAGGATACTTTTTTCTTCAGAAAGATACTTTTTTGATACTTTTTTTAGTTTCACAGATCATTTCGAAGCCTGCTTTAGCCTAACTATAGTTAATTCGTGACTGCAATAATTCAACATATTCTATTAGTCAACAGGGTGAATAACAGAAGAAAAAAATCAATTAATCGAAAAATAAAACGTTTCAACATTGGCGTTAAAATAAAATAAAAATTATTTACCAATAGTGTAAAGACTTTTATAAACGGAAAACATCGTCATTATCATTGCATAGTTTCTTTTTGTCCTTTATTCACAACACTATTTCACAGTGACTATTTAGTTACGGAAATTGTTCATTTATTGAAAGAAAGTTATATTTATTCAACACTCCTGTTTTTCTCGTTTCAGTGGAACACAATATGTTTGGAATTGCCACACGTAGCTTTAAAGCTCGTATGTTCCGGACTAGTAATGGAATTGAAGAGACAGACTAGGCACATTCCGGCCCTGCCTATCGCCTCAGCTATAAACGAAAGACTCAACGGCCTAATGCCTAGTCTCGCCCTCGAGGGCAGACCCGTCGATCGGGCTCTCATGTTCAGCGAAGCTGCAAGGCGAGATACATTCTCTAAATGGCCACACATGAATTACAGGTAGAAAATACAAAAATATCATCTGTTAATTCTAAAATAGCCCAGGGCTCTGCTTCACGCCACTATTGAGACTATTTGACACGTTTTTTGAGCGATGACACTATTTTGAATAAAATATCACTATTTACTAGTAATTGGCCGATAATGCCACTATTTCTTCTCTTCTCTTCACCGGAAAATAGTCCCAAAGGCTAATATGTAGAAAAAGTAATTTTAAACATTTTGAATTCATCTATTCTTTATTTTATAAACTTCGGATTGTACGAAATTTTCGAATTTTTGAAACAAAAATTCTTTCAAAATTGTATCATTTTAATTTGTAACACTTATTGGTTGAACCTTTTAAAGTTGATAACGTCCGAAATCGAATAATTTCAAATTCGATTATTAAAAAGTGAACAAATTCATATTTCAATCGTACTGTTTCAATGTATAATTTCCAAATGAAAGCCTTAATTGTCGATATATTTTTAATTGAATATCGTTCAAAAATTAATTACATATCAAATTGTAAGAGTTTTAAAATTAGCAGTTTGATTTATTGACATTCAAGAATATAAAATATCAAATTGCGCCTTGTTTCGTTTTTCTGAGTTTTTAATTTTAATCAAATTAAAACTTTCAAAATGGTATTGTTTAAAATCCATAACTTCACAAATTGTACCATTGATCGAATCCATTTCAAAACAGGCAGGTTCTGCCCTTCAAGAGAAAAGTAGGTAACACGTTTTTTTCCGATTTGAGAAACAAAAATTTTCCACAAAGTTATGAGTATTTGAATTTTGACGTATATTAAAAAAAAAAGTTTCTTTAAAAGTCTGTAGTTTTTGATTTAGTTTAGATATTATAAATTTTCTTTTCGGATCTTGGTGAGTTTTACCGTTCTCTTTCGAAATCCGTTGGAAAATTTGAAAAAAGTTGAAAATTGACAAAGTGGTGACGATTTATTTGAAAATATAAAAAGTAGATTTTCACGAAAACTCGCACTTTTATTTTTTGCCAATTTTTTGTTGAAGTTTGCCTTTCACGAAGAAGACATGCAAAATTCAAATACTCGGAACTTTGTGGACATTTTTTTCTCAAATCGGGAAAATACGTGTCACCTAATTTCCTCTAAAAAGCAACATATTTCGTCACTGAGAGATTCTGCGACTTAAAGTGTAGACTCTTGTCTGGTTTGAAATGGATTCGATCCATTTTAATTTGAAAGTGTTAAAAGTTATACGGGTTTAAATTGAGAATGTTACAAATCGCATAATTTCTTCTTGATGTTTTAGAATTTAGAGAATTTTAAATTAATTGCGTTTGAAATTGAATAATGTGTAAGTGTGTGAATCTTTGACAATTTCACAATTTTATTTCAAATTACAAGCCTTATTACTTGAATATTTTTAAGTACAAAATGTTCCAAATGAAATAATTTCAAATTCAATTCTAAAAAAATTAACAATTTTTATTGTACAGTCTCAAATTTTTAATAATTGAGTAATTTTGAGTTTATGGTATTCAAAATTAGATAATTTTAAATTTTAGGCGTTTGCAATTACATAAACTGGAATTAAAAGTATTTAGAATTGAATAATTTTAAACTTGAATTGTTTGAAATTAGATCATTTTTATTTAAAAGCTTGAAAGCGTTCAGAATTAAATAATTTTAGTGTAACATTGAAATATATTTTGGATAATTTTAGATTGAAATATATTTAAAAATGGTTAAATTCCAAATTTAAATCCAATAAATGATTTATCAATTTTATGTTCGAAGCGTCCAAAATTGATTAATTTATAATTGAAGGAGTTTGAAATTGAATAATTTGAAAAATTAAAAGCTGTCAAAATTGAATAATTTCGAATAAAAATGTTTGAACAGTTTAAAACTAAAAATATTCAAAATTGAATAAATACAGGGTGCCGCTGGACTGGGAAATCTGGAAATGACCGGGAATTTTTTGAAACCGGGAAAAACCGGGGAATGACAGTGAATTTAGTTTTTGACCGTGATTTTATAAATTTTTAGAAGAAAAATGTATCCAATCACATGAAATATTCCAAATTTTATATCACATAATATAATGCAGTTTAAAATAAGTTCGATTTACATTTTTTTTTAAATGTTACATTCCATTGTTAAATTTTTCAATTATGTAAAAAAAATTTACTTTGAAAATGTTCTGTTCTAGGTCTTCATTTTTAAGCTTAAACAATTAAAAATTAAAAGCGTTTGAAATTGAAAATTTTTGATGATAAACGTTTTTAAGTTGATCGTCTGTAATTATAAATTAAATAATGATTTCACAGAACGATTCTGAATCTTCAAAATTGAACAATTTATAGGTTTTGACGATAAAAATTGAACTGTTTCAATTCGAAAGCCTTAGTAGTTAAACAATTGTAAACTTCCGATTGAAACTTTATCTAACTAACTTGACCTATTTTCAATTTTCAAATAATTTCAAATTAATATATTTATAATTAAACGCTTTTATTCAATTTTAAATCCTATTCAAATATTGTTTCAGTTTAAAATATTCCATTTTTAACCCATTTAATCTGAAATTTTTTAGTTGTAAAAAAGAACAATTTTTGAAAGATTGAGCAATATTTGACTATACATTCAAAATGAGTAATTATACATCGAATATTTAGAACTGAACAATTTCAATCTGAATTGTTTGAAGTAGAAAGCCTTTTGAACTGTTCAATTTATAAAAGTTCGAAATTTTTAATTTTGCAATTAACGGCATTTATTATAAAAATTTTCAATTGAAATCTTTGTGAAATCTTTTGAAATTTTTGGAAATTTTTAAAATCTTCGCGAAATCTTTAAAGTCTTCTGAAATATTTTGAAATCTATGAAATCTTTGTAAAATATTAAAAAACTTTGTTAATTCTTTTGAAGTCTTTGAAGTCTTTCTGAAATCTTCAAAATCTTTGTGAAATATTTAAAAACTTCGTTAAATCTTTTGAAATCCATTGAAATCTTTCTGAAATCTTTAAAATCTTTGCGAAGTCTTTGAAATCTTCTGAAATATTTCGTAATCTTTGAAATCTTCTGAAATATTTTGGAATCTTTGTGAATTGTTTGAAATTCAAAATTATTCAGTTGAAAAGTGTTCGAGGCTTCCATTCTATACATCTAAATTATTGAGCGTTTGAATTAGAAATCTCTAAATTAAAAATTTGTTTAGTTTCAATTTTGAAACTTTAAAATTCAGAAGAGTTCCACTTTAAGTGCTTTATTTTGCTGTTCAGTTTTGATTAAGTCAAATAAAAATATATATATAAAAATAAAAATCTTTTCAGTAAAATAACAATTTCTAATTCGTGTTTAAGTATTATACAATATAAAATAATGGGAGTTTAAAAGTTTTTTATTTTGAAAATAACTCAAATTAGAAAATTTTCCCAATTAATAAGAATTTAGGTAGAAAAGATTCGACTTTAGAAAAGAATGTAGTTGAAATTTAACGAAACAGAAATTTGAATTTTTTCGTCTTTGGAAGAAGTTAAAATTCAAAAGAATAACTAGAACCTAGAAATTATTCCAAATTAAAAAAAAAACCTTTATATTAACAAAATTGTTTAATTCAGGCAACTTAAATTCAAAGTGCACGTGAACTATGAACTTGTCTCATTTGAAAATAATGCAAATTGATAAGTTGAAAATTTAAGACGTGGATCAATTCTTTCCTTGAAGAAAAACTAAGATATGGAAATCCGTAAAATTGGAAGCTAATTTATTTTTAAGTAATTCAATATAGACATTTCTGGGATTTAAAAACACTTTAAAATTCAGTTTATCGTGTTTGGAGGAAAGTTATTAATTTTATTGGAATTAGTGAATTTCCTTTATCTTTGCAAGTATTTCAAATTAGAGTTTAATTAGTTTCATTTTATGCTATTATTCTTTTTTAATGATGTTTTTCTCCTCCTCTAAAAGTCTTTAATTTTTCTGGAATAGAATTTTCAGTCTGAGGTTCAGAATTTTATTTTAAATTACCTTTGAAAATACCTAGAAAAGACCTGGAATTTAGAAATTAAAATTCTGAAATAGAAACCCTGGTATAAGAAATTGAATTAAGAAGTTTTATACAAAATTTCATCAACTGATAACAGTATGGAATTTCTTTGCAATACTGTTTTGTTCAGTTTTTGTATGCCTTATGTCTTAAAAAAATGAATTTGTTTAACAATTAATTTCATTTGTGCACATATAAATTGCAAATTCAAAGGATTTTATGCTAGAAAGAAGAAAATTCAAGTTACTACATATTGTTTATTATTTCTTGTATTTTTCTACATATATAGCGTTTGATCTGATTTTCCTCGTAAAAAAAATTTTAAAAATTGGAGTTCTTTATCTGAAACTTTTACTCTTTGTCCCTAAAGAAAGAAAATTTTCGAAATTTCATGAAACTTAAGCCTTACTGTTGCCAATATTGCGTACTAGTTATCAGAAGTACCAACTTCTAAGAATGAAAAGTCAACTGAAATTTTAACTTTGATGCATGACATTTTCTAATTTAGCAATTACGTATTTCAAAAATAGTGCATTAAATCTGAAACTACTTTGAATTGTGTTTAGATGGGCATTTCCGGATCAAATGGCACAGGCCGGATTTTATCACGAACCAAATTCAACGGGCGACGACAGAGCGATGTGTTTCACATGTAACGTTTGTCTTGTCTGCTGGGAACCAACTGACGAACCCTGGTCCGAACACGAAAGACATTCGCCGGCATGTCCTTTTGTCAAGGGCGAATACACACAAAATGTACCTTTATCAGTCACTCTTGCTACCGCTCCTGCCCAGGTTTCGGATGGGTCAGTCGAGGTTATCGGCACGACAAATGTGGCTGGTCTCACTTCCACAGGATCGCATAATGGCCTCGTTAATGTCTGGAATGTTCGCAATCAGCTAAAGGTAATTCTCAGAAAGAGACGTTTTAAATTGTTCTACTTACTTAATCGATAAGTTGTGATGTAAGTATATACATTATACATACAGGGTGGCTAATGGACTGGGAAACCGGGAACTTTTTGAGGCTGGGAAACTGAGAAATGACAGGGAATTTATTTTCTGAGTGGGATTTTTTTCAGTTGAAGCCTCGGCATAAAGAACGTTGTATCAACTCAAGTTTTGTATCCATGGAGTTGTATAGAGTTATTATTTTTTTTAAACTTTTTCTATTCCGCGGAAGCGCTGCAATCTCCAAACTGTCAACAAAAATATGAAAATTGAATTTGTAAAGAAATGTCAAAATAGTCGTGGTTATTTACTTCGTATCAACCTCAACTTCCAAAATGTACACTTTTAAATCTAATTTACAATTATAACTTTCGAACAGGGGTAAACAAAAATTGAATTTATTAGAATGGCAAGCAGAAAAGAATTAAAGGGTTAAGCTACTGAAAAAGCTTAAGTTAATAAAAAGTAAACAGAAATGCTAGTAGTAAAACGTCCAGAACCGGTAATATAATTTTTTTTTAAAAGGAAGGATAATTATTTTTAAAATTTTCCGAATTCAGTTTTTGAATTTTCTGCGACACTCAAGCAAATGCAATTTTTTTTGTTTCTATCCCTGACACTGTGGCGATTGCAGCGCTTCTACGGAATAGAAAAACAGTTTGAAAGAAAGATAACTGCATAGTACTGCATGGACACAAAATGACACAAAACTTGTGTTCTTCTAACGTTCTTTCTGTCGAGGCTTTAATTCTTGATTTTAGTAGAGAAACCTATCCAATAGGGTGGGTCGAAAGTAAAAAATTCTGGAATTCAAAATCGCTACAACGCGTCCGGCGAATAGTGCCCATTTTTTAAGTGAATTGTGCAAATCGTGTCACAAGCAATATTATTTCTTTTTTAGGTACATGAACCCCCAAATAACGCTTTGAAGGTAGAAGGTATCCGCATGTTATTAAAAATAAGAAATTCTATTTTCCCGTCAAATTATGCAAGATAGGAAAAAATGTTAACAAGCAAGCTACTTTTTTTTAAGTAACTCATTACATTTACGTTATTGAAAGAAGTAACTTCAAGTTAATTAAAAATTACCTCAAAGTTACTTTAAATTTAGCCCCCCCCCCCCCCCTTAGTTTTCGAGATTTAAAATAAATGCGAGAATGAATGGGAAT
>JAUMHM010000072.1:8931346-8945949 GCA_032362435.1 Melikaiella ostensackeni | reverse complement strand
TTAAAAATTACCTCAAAGTTACTTTAAATTTAGCCCCCCCCCCCACTATAGTTTTTGAGATTTTAAAATAAATGGGCATTGGTAAAATACGAAGGTAATTTAACATGTGTTGGCCCCCTAATTAATTTATAAATAAATAATTGGCTATCTTGACATGGGTGGAAAAACTAACTAGCTGCAAATCTATGAACTGTAATTTTTCTAAGTCCATACAAGTTTTACACTACCGCAGTGTAATAACTGAAAATCTAAGAAAATTAAAAATTTACTTTACGTTTTACAAACTTTCTAAATTTTTGGCATTTTGCGCTAAAATGATGACATTGTTAAGTTTTATGGACTCTTTATTGTTCTTAACGTACTTTTGTAATCTTTATCTTTAGATATAATTATTCGATTCAAATTTTTAATCAGTGCAATTATTCTACCTAGTTACACTTTGAAATGATAGGTAATACAAAAAATAAAAAATGATTGATTAAAATCCGCAAAAAATTATGAAGACTTTTTTGACCTTCAGGTATGTAAACAATAATTGAAGCTCAAGAAAATTAAAAAACTGTGCATACAAGAAATTTTATTTGAGCGCAGGTAACCAAACTGCATGTCTATTGATTCCAAATTAATTATACTTTTTTAGGATCTAAATTAAATATTTTAAAAAATTTTTAATTGTTTCGCTTGGAACGCTCATAAGTTGAAAATGTACAGATTTGTATGCTTATTATTCTCAATTTTAATTTTGCCAGCGAGTTGCTTTTTCACTTTTGGAAATTTTATAAATTAAATACTTTTAGATTATATATATAAAATTGTTTGGTTTCAAGTTTAAAAATGTCAAAATTGTACAATTTAGAAATGTAGGCCTTAATAGTTGAAGAAATTTTAATTCATAATGTTCTAAATTGAATAATTTTAGGTCGAAACTTGATAAATTAGATCATTTGAAATTAATAGTGTTTGAAATTTAATTATTGTTATTTGAACCCGTCTAGATTTTACAATTTAATTTCAGTCAAATTCTAGTAAATTCAATCATTTCAAATTCATATACCTGTTAAAAATTGGACAGTTTAATTTAAAAACCTTAATAGTTAGTAGTTGAGCAATTTTATTTTTGACGCCTTCTGTATTGAAAAAACTTGAATTTTCAAGATTTTAAAATTGAACTCTTTAAGATTCTACTAATTTATTTAAAATTGAAAGTCTCAATAGTTACGCAGTTTAATTATACTTTCAAGGAATGCAATATTATTATTGATGTTAACGTTTGAAAGGGAAAACATTTTTTTGTTCATGAAAAAATTTTAAGCATACAAAATATTGTATTCTTGACTAAAAAAAAATTGCAGAATTAGAAATTAAAGCCTTTTAATACTTGAATAATAATTATTATTAATTCAGAATACAATTTCCTATTGAGATTCTCCATGGTAAAATAATTTTAAGTTGAACTTTATATGTTGAACAGTTTTAAACAATTTTGAATTGAGTCTTTCAAAATTATAAAGTTTTATTTTAAATTTGAAGAAACAATTTCAAATATAAAGCGTTCAAAATTAAAACAATTTTCAGAGTGGAAAATTCAACATTTTTTTTATTCAAATTCAAAATTGTTTAAAATTATGCAATTTAAAAATTGGCCTTTTAACACTGGAACGATTATAAATTCAAAGTCCATCAGTCTAACAATAAGATACAAATTTCCAGAATTAGAGAATTTAAAATTAAAAACGCTTCAAGTTCTACATTTTTTAGCATTGAAGCATTAAAAAGTGTCTGGTTAAAAATTTAAATTGTTCAAAATTGTACAATTTCCAATTGTTAGCCTTGATAGCTAAATAATTAAAGTGAAAACATTTAAAATTGCAGAATTTTATGATCAGTCTTATGCAATTTCAAATTGAAAGTCTTATTAGTTGAAAAATTTTCAGTGCCTTTCTTCCAATCCGTCGAATTTTGATTGCCCGTAATATAAAATTGTTAAATTTTCAATGTTTTAATTGTGAGTGAACTCTGTTTGAAAATGTTCAATATGAGTTTTTGTGTTTTATAGATTTCGAAATAAATTTTTTTCATTTTTGGTGGCTTCTGCTTTCTAATTGTACAATTTTAAGTCTTTTAAATTTGGAGATTGTCTAATTTCAAAACTTTCGATTTTGTACAATAGTCAACGTTTAAGTTTTAAATTGTTCCATTTTGAACAGTTAATTTGAATACTTCAAACTAAAAGTTGTTTAGTTTCGAAGGTTTTAATTCAAAAATTCGAATAACGGGAAAAAATCTTCGAAAACCAGGAATTTTTTTCTGAATCTTGAGCGGCCATCCTGTACATATCAAGCTTTATTTCTATAAAATATCCGATAAACAAAACATTCTCTTTTCCCCACAGCGCGAGGCCTCTTTCTGCATCGCCTTGAGCGACCAGGAAGGCAACAACAAGCAATCCATGCAGTTCTTCACAATGTCCATGGACGCGACAGTCGCGTACGACACAGAAGTCGAAACCTTGAGTTTTTTCAAACCCTCAACCTCCCACAACATTGAACTCACATCCCTCTCGGTCGTAGGTACTCCAAAATCTCCCCCAGAGGAAACCAACACAGCCAGTTCAATAACTTCAATATCACCCAAACCTCCCGACTCCCAAATCCGACCCTGTCTCGTCTCCGGAATCCTCGTGAGTGGCAGCAGCGCCTCCCAGACTCGAACTCTCGAAAACGTCTGGGCAGCTTCCACCGACCTCGCGCCTTCCTCGTCCCTAGTTCGGGCCATGAACAGCGTCAACAGCGCCGCCAACGATCGTCAAACAATCATCGACATCATGAAAGTCGCCGGCGACACCTACCAACCCGTAAAAATGCTCTACCTTGTCCTATGCGACTTCCACCACAAAGCTTCCGCTCCCCCTGCTCCGAAAAAGGACGAAGCGAAGCAAAGCAAGTCCAAGAAAACACTCTCTGGAACCGGAACCAGTACCAGCTCCAACGACGGACGCCAGGAAAGTCTCTACCAGGAACTATTCCTCAGCAAATTCCTACTCGAAGATCTCGTTGAGGACGTGGATTCGGAGATGCTCGTCGGGACGCATTTCGACAATATTTTCCCGACAACTCCGCTCACTGCATCGTCTTCGAATGGAATTGTCCCACCACCTGGTTATACATTCGATGCGAATTTTAATCCGATAAATGGATCGGACCAATTTCCATCGAACTCGGAAACGGTCGGGGGCTCGAAGAAGATTCAGGAAGTGGTGAAGGCGACGAAGATGGAACCGGTGGTGGTCCAGAGTGTGAGGATTGAGGCACCGGAGAACATGAGGATTTCGTATACGGGACCGACAAAGGATGGACGGCATTTATATGTGGCGCTCTCGCCGATTGAGAGGAACGAGGCGGCGGAGGTGATGTCCACGTCGAATACGAACAGGATGGATATTGATGAGGAGAGCGAGTTCTTCCCACAGAAGAGCTTTATGTACTGGGACCACAATGAGACGCAGAGAGGGAATTTGGCGAACGGAGAGACAAGGAATGAGGATGATAGTGATAAGGCGATTTTGCTCGTTTATGCCCTGGACTTCTCGGAGAAGGTTGTGAGGCTCGTACCGGATCCGGTTGTTAGGCAGGAATTGCCGGCGGAGGAGACACCAGTGGACCATGTTTTGCTGCCGATTCAGGAGAAGAATAAAGGAAATCTCGCGGAATCGGGTGGAGAGCCGCTTGGCGAGGTAGCGTTAGTTTGTAAGGATGGAGTTGTCAGGGTGCTGAACTTGAGCAACTTGAAGACTGTTACTAAAACAAGACTGGAGGGACAGAAGTTCGTTTCGGCTGCTTACTGCACTAGTAAGTTGATTTTGTTTGCAGAAGCTTTTTTCAAAAAGGTGTAACGAATTATTTATTTAGTAATATATTTTTCATTTGAAATATTTGTATTCTAGGTTTAGAAAGATTGTGCGCTTGTACGAGTGATGGAGCTCTTCATTTCTTCGCAACGAACGAAGAGGATGAATTGACAGAAGAAAAAGAAGACTCTGATGATTTGAGTATGATCACGGAAATTAGTTGCGTCAATGAACAGACAGAACCGAGTACTTCAACGTCTTCCACTGTTTACCAGTAGGTTTCATTTATTTATTATTTATTTATTCATTAGATTATTTTATTGATATAATTTTTTTATTGATGCATTGATTCATTCATTGATCTTTTTCTCTTTTTAGGGAACCGATCATAGCGCACAGGAACAATTTGAACTACTCCAATTTGAAGACGCTTTATGAGTTAACCAAGTTTGATAGACATTCACCAGCGTATAGAGCTACTGTTCCCCCTTGCTGGAGTGAAATGATGCAAGCACAGAGACAACGTCGTTATCCACAACATTTGCATCAGGCGGAGGATCAGCATCATACTCGCACATGGCGTTTGCAAAATGATGCGTAAGTTTTTCATGAAATTTACTTGATTGTTAATAATACACTTTTGAATTTTCTGAATTTTTTATCTGTAGAGCTTTAAATTTTTAATTAGATTTTGAATTCAAGGACTTTCAAAATTATATTGTTCGTAAATTTTTATAAATATTTTTTTGTTTAAAGTGTGACTCGTGAGTTTGACATTTGATAGAGACAAAAAGGGAAAATTTCTTCTCGTTCACTGCATTAAGGGGCATAAACAACAAAAAGATAAGTCTTCATTATAAATAGAAATTTAGTTTCCTTTTTATCATGAATTTCGTAAAGATTGATAGAAGGCGGGAGTCAGGCATCAATGAGATAGACAGCCCGGTTAAAAAAATAAAATCCTTCTATTCATTAAGGAGGGTCGAGCGTGGCTAGGTAGTCCAACTTTAGAAAGTGAATTAAGAGTATATTATGAAGGAATATGAAATATGTTTTCTGTGAAAATTTCAGTCCCTCTAGTGGTATTAATTTATGAGGAATTCAGTTTTGAAAATGATTATTTTAGCATGTGCCTAATAGAGAATACTTCGCGCCGTCTCACATTTTGATTTTTTGAAACGCCAAAATCCAACTTTATGAACTCAAAATTAAACTATTTATGCACTGAACCATCCTCTTTTATTGTATAAGGCTTATTATTGAGCTAATGGTACAAATAAGGAAGATATCTTAATAAAACGACGTTGAAAATAAACTTAGAAAAAAACGGCTAAGTCCGAGAAGCATGGAAATTAGAGAATACGAGTAGGCCACCATGTCATGTTTCCATGACAACCCACTACGAAATTAAGTCAAATATGAAACTTTTTGCATTTTTAAATAATAATTTCACCCAAAAAATTATAAAAAGCTGGGTTTCATAAATTGTTTGCTCAATTTCTAAATTCTGCTCAAACAAATGTAGTACTCTTCTGTGGGCAAAAATTTTAGATACACTCTTGACTAAAGGTGCCACGCTCGATCCTCGTTAAGTAAAAAATAAAGTCTTTATAACGAGATACAGAAAGAGAGTAACAATGTAATTAATTAAAAAAAAGATCTCTCCAGATACAATTAAGTGTTTGATAGTGTAAGTAAATTTTTATAAGAAAGATTATTATCTCGGATTCTCTGAGTTTTGTTGTTTAAACAATATAAAAAGTATGTACAAAGTTTTCCAAAAAGGTATTGAAGATCAACACATATATAAAAAACATAAATAGTATTTTAATAATTAATTTTAATTTCACATCTAAGTTTCTAATTAATATAAAGCATAAGACCAAACTATTTAACCGTAGTTTCCTATATAATTTCCCTAATAAGGAGGTCTAAATTGACATCGAAACGTAATGGTTCCTAGTAGTATAAAAAAGAAGGAGAAAGAATAAGGAAAAGAGTGAGAGGATGGTTTGATTGACTCTTTGTTTTTTCTCTCAATTTTTTTCCATGTTAGATCATTGATGTCTCGGCAGAGGTATCGTTGGATCAACAAAAATCTGTTTTGCTGAAATCTTTGTTCATCCATGGACAAGAATCTCTTGCCACAGTATGAACATTGTTCATTTTTTTTAAATCCCCCCTTTTCCCCTATTCTCAAAAAATGTCCCCCTTTTCCCCCTTTCCTATCTAAAAAAAGTGATGTTACGAAATATCTCGAAAATATTGAACACATTGTTGTCGAAAACCTGATTAGCTTTTGAATGACTTGAAATTACTCCATTTATTACGTTTGAAATTTAAAAATGAAATCTGCTGCTAACTTTTAACTTGTTTATAACTGTTAATTTAATTTGTTATCATTATGGTGGCGAAATATTTAATTGTTCTTGCAAATACAGATCTCAAATTATCTAGTCTAATAAGAGAATAAATCTTAATTTCATTAAATAAAAAAAATTATTCATTGTCGTTAAGTCTTTAAAGTCGTGGGGTTGGTCATTCGAATTTTGATTGCACGCTATATATTAGAATTTCAAAGATTTCTAAAGATTTAACAAAATTTAAAAAGATGACAGAAGGTATCTTTCAGTTTGAAAAGTTTTAACAAGTTTCAAAGTTTCCGAAGTATTTCGAAATATTTCAAGGGATTTCTTATTATTTCAAGTGATTTCAAGCCATTTCAAATAATTTCCAGATAGTGTAAAGAATTGTAAAATATTTCAAAGATTTTCATAGAACATCTATGAATTTTAATCGATTTGAGATGATTTCAAAGGATTTAGAGAGATTTTAACGATTTTGTAAAAGTTTTCATTTTCAAAATATTTCAAGGGATTTTTAGAAATTTATATACCCCAAAGTGTTTTAAAAAATTTGAAGGATTGTTGTAGTATGTTAAAATATTTCAAGGGATTTCACAAAATATCAAGTTGTTTCTAAAGATTTCGAGTGGTACCTCATGATTTCAAGTGATTTTTAAATATGTTAATGAATTTAAGAGAATTTCTAGGGATTGCAAAATATTTCAAAATATTTCAAGGGATTTCAAAAGATTTCTAAAGACTCCAAAGTATTTGAAAAGATTTTAAGGGTTGTCAAAGTATTTTAAAATATTTCAAGGGATTTTACAAAATTTGAAGTTATTTCTAAAGATTTCGAGGGGTTGCACATGATTTCAAGTGATTTTTAAACATGTTAAGGAATTTCAGAAGATTTATAGGAGTTGCAAAATATTTAAAAATATTTCAATGGGACTCAGAGGATTTCAACAGGTTTAAAAAATTATGAGGCATTTCACATGATTTCAAGGGATTTCTAACAAATTTATGGGATTTCACAGACTTTCCAAATTTTTAAATTGATTATGACGCATTTAAACAATTGTTGAAGTTTTTCAAAGTATTTGAAATTATTTTAAGGGATTTTATGGGGTTTCAGAGTAATTTATAGGATGTCATTAGCTTTCAGGAGATTTCAAAGCATGTTTAGAAATTTTGAATATGGAAATATTTTTCTTATTTCTTATCCATTTTTTCAATAAAAATGTAGGGTAGAGATACCGTTTGTGACCACGTTTGTCCCATTAGTAGCCATTCATAGATATTTCCATATTCAAAATCTCTTAACATGTCTTTGAATCTTCTTAAAACTCATGAAATCCTATACATTGCTTTGAAAACCCATAAAATCCGTGAAAATAATTTCAAATACTTTGAAAAACTTGAAAAAAAATTAAACGCTTAATAATAGAAAAATGTTGAAAGCCCGTGAAATCCCATAGGTTTTTTTTTGCATGGAAAACCTCTGAAATTCCTTTTTTGAAATTCTGTGAAATCCCTCGAAATCTTTAGAAATAACCTGAAATCTTGTGAAATCCCTTGAAGTATTTTTAAATACTTCGACAATCTTTCAAATCTTCTAAAATACTGTAGGGCCTCTAGAAATCTCTACAAAATCCCTTGCAATCTTTTGAAAACCACTTGAATCCTTAGCAGTTTTGTTCCATCCCGTAAAATATTTTGAAATTGAAAACTTTTACAAAATCATTCAAATCTCTCCAAATCCTTGGAAGTCTTCTAAAATTAGTTGAAGCCCATAAAAATCTTGTGAAATCCCTTAAAATTCTTTTATAGGCCATGAAATCTCAAAAGATTCTTGAAAATCCCTTGAAATATTCTTAAATCACTCAAAATACTTTAAAAATCTGTGAAATCCCTTGAAGTGTTTTAAAGTTTATAAGTGCTTTGAAATCTTTTGAAATACTTCAAAAGTCCCTAAAATCTTTTCAAATACTTTGCAATTCCTACAATTTTTTTGAAATCCTTTGAAACTTTTAAAAGTTTTGTGAATTGTCCTGAAATATTTTTAAATCTATTGAAACTGTTATAAATCTTCTTAAATCTGTCAAAATCCCTTGAAATCTTTTTAAATCGATAAAAATTAAGAGATATTCTGTGAGAATATTTTAAATCTTTTACAATTCTCTACAGTCTCTAGAAATTATTAAAAATCATTTGAAATCTTTTTAAATCCCTTGAAATACCATAACATTCTTTGAAATCTTTTTAATTGGTCTAAAATGCATTGAAATCCTTTAAAATTCCTAGAAATCTGTTGAAATCACTTAAAATAATTAGAAATCCCTTGAAATATTTCGAAATTATTTAATTCTTTTCGACATGTAAAAATGAATGTCAATTCTTTCCCCTATTTTTCTCCTTTTTCGTGAAAAAATTACCCTATTTCCCCTTCTTGAGCTCCTTTTGCGCTGTGATCCCTGTTTTAAGGATGTTCACTAGTTATCTCAAGTCGAAAAATGAGCATTTTAAAAATTATTCATAAAATTGAGGAAAATATTCCCATTGTTAATTGTAACTTATTGTTGAAGAGAACTGAAGGCGAACTTTAGAAACAAGTATTTCAGGTTAAAATTGCTCATTTAGCAATACTTTTATTTTATTTTATTTTTTATTTATATTTATATTATTATTTTTTATATTTTATATATATATTATTTATTTTTATTATTTTTTTTATTTATTTTTATTTTAGCAATACTTTTATTAAATAAATTTTTAAAAATAAGAATGTACCAAAGAGATTCTTAGAGAATCTTTTGAGGAATAAAATAAGCCCTACAACGTAAGGGTTAGTGAAGAAATGCAACTTTTAACTAAAGAGAAAGCAAAAACATAAAACTCCAAATAACTGTTCTTAAATAAACAATTATAATCTGAAATATTTTTTTTCTAAAGTTCGTCTTCAGTTCACTTCTAAAATTAGTTACAATTAACAGTGAGAATATTTTCCTCGTTTTTTTAAATCATTTTTAACAATGCTCATTTTTTAACTTAAGACAACTAGTGAACATCCTTTAAGACTTTTTGTGCAATCCTGTTCCACAAGATCACTTTGTTTGAGTTTATATTTCTAAATTTGTTTTTCAAAGATTAAAAAAGATAGGAACCAGGAAGGACGAGAGAAAGATAAGAAGGGAAGGGGATTTGGAGGTTGCCTTTTTCTTTCCTCTTTCGTTATTTGAGTTATTTTTTTTCTTGAAGTATTATATTCGTACTTTGAGACTTCTGTTCGTGTTTTCGACATTTTATTTGTACTGTTTTCCACAATTGTTGCATTAAGCATTTAAGAATTGAGAATTTTAATTTTAAAGATTTAAGAAAGGGCAATTTTTAATTAAAAGTCTTGTAAAAGCATTCGAAATTGAAACATTAGAAACCAAACAATTTAAAATCAAAATCTTAAAATTGTACATTTTCAAATTGGAAACGATCATGAAAGGATTAGCTTTATATATTTTTTCATTTTCATTTTATATTTTCAAAATCGTAGGATTTGAAAATAAATTTTGAACTGAAAACGACTAAAATTGAACAGTTTTAATTTAAAAGTGCTTGAAATTCAACCAATTAAAATAGAATCCTTCTTCATTTATTTTATTTTAAATTGAAAGTTTTAATTGTAAGTGTCTAAATAGATTCGATTTTACATATTTACAATCAAACAATTTAAAAATTCACAGTGATTGAATTTAAACAATTTTAAATTAAAATCGTACCAAATTGAATAATTTTAGATTCAGTCATTCAAAATTGAACAATTTTAAGTTGGCAACGTTCAAAATTCTATAAATTATGAAAATTGTACAATTTTTTTATACTTATGTTTTTACTATTTTTTGAAATAAATATAAACTGAATCCTTCAAGATTTTATTATTTTATTCCAGATGGGAAATTTTAATTGTAAGTATCCAAATAGAATGGATTAAATTCCAAATATTAAAATCGGACAATTTTAAATTCAAAGCGTTTGAATTCGAACAACTTAGAATTAAAAGCGTACCAAATTGAATAATTTGAGATATTATCATTCAAAATTGAACAATGTTATGTTGATAACGTCCAAAATTCAATATTAAAAATTCGAAATAATTTTTAATATTTTCTAAATATTTTTAAATGATTTTTCGAAATAAATATAAACATAATCTTTCAACGTTCTTCAGTTTTATTTTTAATCAGACGCCTTATAGTTCAGCAACTTGAAATCGGAAACGACTAAGTAGAATAATTTCAATTTTAAATATCAAAGCATTTGAATTTAAATAATTCAGATTTAATAGCGTTGAAAATTAAATAACTTAAGATTGTATCATTCAAAGTTGAGCAGTTTCTAATTGATAAGTTCGAAATTGTACAATTTGAAATTAAAAACTTTAATATTCCAGCGATTTTCAATTCTTTAATTTTATTCTCAAGTATTTTCAATTGAAAGTCTTATAGTTCAGCAATTTTAAATTAGAAACGTCCACGTAGAATATTTTTAATTTAAAATATTCGAAATTGGACAATTTGAAAATTTAAAGCCTTTGAGTTGAAAGCATTCAAATTTGAACAATTTTAAGTTGACAACATTCAAAATGAAGTAATTGAACAGTTTTTAATATGAATTCCATAAGATTGAAAATGGTTTATTTTAATTAAAAAAATATTGAACCATTTTAACTATTATTCTAATGTGCATAGCTTCAAGAATAAAAAGTTCTAAAATAGAAATGTTGAAAATTATATAAATTCATTAAATCATAAAAAAAATGACAATTTGAATTCGGAAGAACAATGAAGAGGAATAATTGCAGGTAAAAATGAATAATATACAGTTAAAAGCTCTTAAAATTGAACAATTGTTAGGATTGGTAAGTTCAAAATTATTGTATTGAACTTTAATTTATAAGTTTTTCAGATTGAATTATTTAAAAATTTTCAAATTTAAATTTTGAATGCTTTGTACTGAAATTATTTTATGAATGCCTCAAAGTAAAACTTCGTAAACTCTGTGATGGTTTTCATTTTAAAAGTTTACAAGTTTAAATATTTCTCACTCGAATATTTTCTACTTTGAACTCTTTGAATTTGAATTTATTACATTTCTGTAGTCTAAAAGTAATGGTTTGAAACTCGACAACCTTGAATCTTTGAACTTAAAGTTTAGAATTGCACTTTAAATACTTCGATTTCAGATCAGAGGCCTGAATTTAGAAAATTTAATGTCCGGAAAACACCCTCTAGATCCAAAACTTTTCTTTTTTCTTCGTTTTAATTTTTTTTCTTCCTTTATTTTCCAGCTCGACCTGGGACGAGCACGTCTTCGAACTGACATTACCCAGAAGCGCTTCTGGAGTCGTAGGCCACGTAGACGTGAAATTCAACCTTCACTCTCCCTGTCCAGAGCTCCCGGTGATCCAAGTGACGCTATTAAAGCAAAGTATATTGAGTATTGGCCACCACAAAACTCCCATCACTTCCGTAGACGAGAGGATAGACTTCAGTCTCGGCACTGATCAAAAAGGCGAAAATCCAGTCGTCACTGACGAATATCAACGACAACACAATACTGAAATCCTCTGCGGTCCAATCAATTTACAACGATGCATGGATCTCTCCGATCACTCAGGCTGTGTCACTCTCACGAGTCCGAAACTCTTCCGTGCCAAATCAAACTCGTCTTTTACGTTGTTGGTTCACATCAAAGCGCTCGTTGATCCAGTCAAGGATGGGGTTAGCTTCTTTCTTTACCTATTTTCAAAATCATTCATTGATTTTGATAATTCTTCAAAAATTGAATGTGTTGATTTGAATTCCAGGCAAATTCAAAACCAAGGACGAGTGTCGTTGAGTCGAAACCACCGACCTCGAAGAAACTGAGGATCGACGAAGCCGGGCCACTTTTACCTGGTGCAACAGTTGAAAGATACGCAGCGAATGCTACTAAAAAATTGGATTCCTATATGGGTAAGTTATTCTTTTTGATAAATTTTATTAACACGTGGAAAGTCTTTCATGTATTTTACAGGACTCACGCGAGACAGTGAATTTATTTTCTGACCGGCAGGGATCACAGTCTTTCCCATATTCCCCGGCGTTTAACCTGTTTTTCTCCTATTCTTGAAAAACTTCCCCTTTTCCCACTTTTCTCTTTAAATATACGATAATTATTAATACAATATTGGAATTACGCGGGAAATTCCCCGAAATTAATAAATGTAAGTTTATGAAAGTTTTTTTTCAACTTACAGCATTATTTATTATAATTAATTTAACTTTTTTGAATTTAACATTAAAATGTTAGTTATTAATTTTTATAATTAAAATTTGAATCTGAAACATTTTAGAACATGTTGAAAATGTGAACACAGGAGACAGAAGTTGTTATCAAATATAAAATTGGAACAGTTAAAAAACATATAGTAATTTTAAAAAGAAGTATTGAAAAGTGAACACTTTTTAGTTGAAATGTAAAAAAGTTACAAAATTAAAAAATGGAATATTTAAAGTTGATTGTTCTAACCTGAACAATTTAAAGTCAAACGTTCAAAATTAAGCCATGTGAATTCTAAATCTGTATAGGAGCGCTGAGCAGTCTCAAATTGTATTTTTAAATCTTACCAATGCAAAATTTAGAAATTTTTATTTGACCGATTTCAAACTAAACTATTTTAAGATTGAAATAAAAATTTAAAGATAAAATACTTCTTCCCCTGAATCTATACAATTTGAATATTTTTGAAACGCAAAATATTTTAAGCGCTCAAACTTGAACTATTTTTAATTTGAGTTTAAGAGCATTGAAGAGTGTAGTTCCAAATTTATATTTAAAATATTAGTCATAATAAGGTTGGAATGACAAATCTTGGACAGAAATATTTAATTATACTTATTTAAGTATCACGATTTAATTATTAATGATGGCATTTTTAAAAGAAAAATCATCTTTGATTATGAGAACGATTTCAATGATATAATTTTTTTTTAATCTTTAAAAACGTAAATTCTACATATTAAAATTGTTTTACGTAATAAATTCTATTATCTGTTGAACTTTTTTATATCACCATGAATGGATTTCCAACGACCTAAGTATATCCAGTTTAAAGAAGTGCATTTATGAATGGCAGAAATCATTAACAAATCGTTTAACTTTATTTAAAAATATAACATTTATTATAAAAACATTGTTTCTGGTTCTCTGCATGTAAAAGTAAATGTTTAATTTTTCCCCCATTTTTTACCTTTCGCGTGAAAAAATTATCTTATTCCCCCTTTTTTAAGTTCCTTTTGAGCTGTGATTCCTGAACCGAGAATTTTACTCATTTTTGAAGAAAAATCTATCCAATAACTTAAAATATAATAAATTTCATATCACATGATATAATGCAATTTAAAGTAAGTTCGCTTTCAACTATTGTTGAATGTTAAGTTCAGTTGTTAACTTGAACAATTTTGAAATCACATGTGTAAATCTCAAATATTTTAATTTAAAAATTTTCCATCTTCGGTCTTCATTTTTAAGCGGACTTTTTTAATTTAAAGAATTTTAAAACGCAGTTTTGAAGACTCAAACAATCACAAATTAAAAGCATTTGAATTTGAACATTTTTGATAAAAACGTTTTAAGTTGATCAACTGTAAATATATATTAATTAATAATTTTAAAAATTGAACTGTAGTTCGACTATTAAAAATTGAACAATAATTGATTTCACAAGACAATTCTAAATCTGTTCAGAATTAAACAATTTACAAATTTTAACGTTAAAAATTGAAGTGTTTCATTTCGAAAGCCTTAGTAGTTAACCAAATGCAAACGTCCGATTGAAACTGTATAAACTGTTTTGAACTTTAAAATAATTTCAAATTAATAGATTCATAATTGAACGCTTTTATTCAAATTCAAATTCTATTTAAATATTGTTGCAGTCTAAAATAATCCATTTTTAACCCATTTACTTGGAATTTTTTTTAATGACAATTTTGTAATATTTAACAGTATTTGACTGATCATTTAAAATGATCAATTATAAATTAAATATTAAAAACTAATTGGTTTGAAATAGAAAGCCTTGAATCGTTGAAATTTCAGAGTGCTAAATTTAAACTTTGATCGTTATAATTTTAATTGTTCCACTTTTTAAAATGTTTAATTTGTAAGTGAAAGGTTGATTTTTGATGTATGAATAACAAATGAACAATTAGTAATTTTAAACGACAGAGGGACATCTTCTATTTTAAAGATTTTTATCTAGTTGAAATGGTGGAAATTTTGTCATTTTTTTCTGAATTGAGGGGTCGCCAACGAAAAGGGCTTATAGCCGAAATCGCGCGAATAACTATTGACCGTCAGGCTGTTTTCAATAT